>JAULAV010007825.1:0-240684 GCA_030789695.1 Scilla litardierei
CTTCAAGCTTTTCAACTAGTAATTTTCGATAGTAATTTTCCGAAATTCTAATTCTGCCTTTAATTAGTAGTAATTTGGACTTGAAAATGCCTCAGTTTCTGATTCTACAGACTGAAATTGTGCCTGTTATGAGAAAAATCACTATAATTCCTGTACTTAGAATTTTTCTCTGAAATTTGGCGTGCTTGTGGAGAACCCATAGATCTACAACTTTCATGAAGAGACCAGAGGCTAAAACTGACTGTAGTTAGGTCAAACTGGCCGTTCTATCTGCTATAACTGTTTGGACAGATTCAAGTTTTACAATACTATCATGCCATACTTTGCTATTTTATGTTTTTGTTCAATTTCAGTTATCATGTTATTCTATGTTGTGCTCTATGTGATGATGAGGATAAGTGATAAGTGTAATGATGAAGTAAAAGCGGTAGTTGAGATCGCTAACGAATCGTTGTCGAAAACAACGATGAGATACGATGATGAAAAATTCTAAAAACTGAGAGTGAGCAGCGAGTTTGACATCGGGAGCGCTCAATCTATTCTGAAATGGGTGAGACTCTGGATGTGGGTTTGGGGGAACACTGGTAAATTTTAGGTGTTAAGGAGCAGTCAATAGTATCATATCTTTCCCGATGTGTCGCCCCCGGAAGGGGAGTTTGAGAGGGCTAGAGAGGCCACTGGTGTGCTCGTGTCGCACCATGTCGGTAAATGATGGTTTTCTCCATTTGTCCCAAGAAAAACCGAGATGAGTCTCGCTCCTGTACCTTGCCCTGTTCAGGTACAGAGTTAAGAGAGGCCCCTCCAGTGCTCGTGTCGCTGGAGTGGTACCACTTTTCACCCACCCTAGGTGAAATCTGCTTCCTTAGTGTTCTACGGTTTACCCGGGTTCCAAATCAGAACAATGTTTAATTGTAATTAATTTAATCAGTAATTTTACTTCAGTTCTGCTTTCTGGTGTTTATTTTCAGCACTTGTGTTCTGTTCTTAATTTCTGCATAAATCTTGAGATTGATGTGACACTTGTAGTTAGTTGGCCTGTTAGGGAGACCAGTTCTAAAACTGGATCCTACTAGAGTGTTAGGAGTTTCTTCTGGGTCATGTGTTGACATGTCCTACCTTGTGGTTTTCAGGAGTAAAACCAGAGCATCTTGTGCGGGTTTCGAAACCAGCGGTTGTTCCCAGTTCAGAGGTAGAGCATGTAGGCAACTTCGCCCAGTTGGACTTTCCTGGGGTAGATTAGTTGGTGTGTTGTACTGGGTGTGGACACCTTTTTGTAATTTTTGGGTTGGGATTTCTCTTTTGTTGTATCCCCACTTTTGTACCCCCTTGTACAGATGGTGTATGTAAAAGATGTATCATTGTATTAATAAAATGAATGTACTTTTGTTTAGTGCTCTGTGTTATTTATATAAATGAGCTATATTTGTACTTCCCAGTACGTGCGTAGTGGCCTGCGGAGTTTTCTGTTCTGAGCAGTACTTCTCTTCTCTCTCCTCGTTTTTCTTCACACTTGTAGTTTCGGGAATACCTGATACGGATTCATACTTATAGGGTATCCTTGGAAGCGGGTCGTGACAATCGAGCATCATCTATCATTTGTTCCAAGGCTGCTGCTAACTGCAGATCACCGAACTTTCTCAGGTGCATCCTTCGCTTATCCCCATGTGAGGGTTCCTTTAGCCATCCATCGGAGCGACAAAATAGCTGTGCATCATAAAAATATGCACGAGACGGGTACCCACTTAATAGGTCTTTGAACCTCCCCCAAGCTTGGCTGAGACTCTCTCCGTCAGCTTGGGAAAAGCTAAGGACCGCGCTGAACGCTTGGTTCATTGGAGTGAACCTCTCCCACATCTTTGAACATATAGAACCCGAATAATCACAAAAATAAACAACCGGGAAAATACGTCAGTGTCACAAGAGAGATAAAGATAATAATAATGTGGTGGTCTGGTAAAAATCTCTTTTTAGTCCGTTTTATAAAAAAATTAAGTGTTTTATTTTTTTCTCCTTTTTTCGAAGTCTATCAACCTAATTGTGAGAAATAGGTAATATGGCGGAATGCCTCCCCGGCAACGGCGCCAAAAACTTGTTCGTCACTCTGGGCTCACACCCAGGGGCGTGAATCACCGCAAATGCACGGTATTTGTAGAATATAAAAATTGTCGTTCTATAGGGAGGCGGTGATTTAGTGTTTTTCTTTTTGGAAGAGTGAGAATGCATGGTCTGGGGTTGTCACGTATAAATTGATTGTCATGAAAGTGTATTTACGAAATAATAAAAGTCTAGGGCATTTGGGAGTCCCCGCTAGGCCTTTCGGTCATGGATATCAGGTCAAGGGTCCCTTCGTTCGACGATAGAAGAGGGTAGGAGTGTTACATCCGAGGATTGAAACGAGTACTTAACTTTCGTTTTCCTACTCGTCTAACACATTCCCACGTGGAGCTCTGCTTTCGTAATAAGCTTCGCTTGGGAATGCATGCATTACGCTTGACACTAGTTCCTGCATCATAATCTGTATCCACTCACGTGATCTACGGATTGGGACGCTACACTACGGTTGGTTCTAGCAGTCGGGCTACTCTCATAGTCATCGACTAGCGAATTGGGGATTAGTAATCATCCCCAACGTTCGAGTCACTCTCGTAATCACGAGCCCTGAAGACGACAAATAGGCCCTAATCGAATTTGTGGGGATTCTCCCTAGAATGTGAAGCTACTTTAGCAATTCTCCAATTCTGAGGCTAATCCCCAAAACGCTTGTTCAAACTACCATAGAGCAACCCTAGATTGGTCAAACTAAGATTACCCTAAAATGACATCCCTAGGGTACTAGGGTTCATCCCTAAGCACTAGAATTACACTACTCTAGCATCACAATAGCCAGAGAAATGGAGACAATAGAGAAGTTCATCAAAAATTAAGCAAGCATAATAAAACTAATATCAAATGCAGAGAATTCAAACCGTTCAACATGAAATAGATGAAGAAAACCAGCACTAGAGCTCTATCCCCTAAAGGAAGCTCAAGATTTCTATGGTAATTAAAAGCCTAACCTAATATAAAAACAGTAGTTTACTTATATACAAAACCCAAAAAATTGTTTATTTCCCAAAAATTCACCCCGAAACCCATTAAAATCCCCTTTTCTGGATGTTGTCGACGACGCGCTCGGTCGAGCAGGGTAGCCGCTCGGTCGAGTGCATCCCTTGCCGCTTCCCGTCGGCCGCTTGGATATAAAGCCGCTCGTTCGAGCGATGTGAATCGCTCGGTCGAGTAGCATCTTGGGACTTCAGCATCTAGCTTGGGGAAAGGATGTCGATTGGTCGAGCGGGGTAGGCTGCTCGAGCCGAGCATTGTAGGCAGAGAATTGCCCCTTATTTGGCTCGTTAGAGAGGGAGGTCGCTCGGTCAAGAGGGGTAGCCGCTCGACCGAGCATTGTAGGCAGGGAGCCCCAAGGCCAAATAGGGGGTCTTCTGCAGAGGGTTGCTCAGTCGAGCGAGGTGGGTCGCTCGGTCGAGCGGCCCCATGCAAATTTCCCACTTCCCTATGAGATCACAGCTTGGTCGAGCATGTGGCACGCTCGACCGAGCGATCTGGAAACTCTCTCTTCCTCTCTTCATTCTTTACCCTCTACTTTCCTTCTCTTTTTCGTTGTTCCTTCTCTTCTGTCCTACTTCCTTCTTCTTTTCTTAGCTCTTGTGAGTCGTCGAGCGTGGTGACGTGAGCTCCGGCTTTCAATATTCGTGTCCATCACCCATTAACGCTACGAATCGTGCCTAGTTTCCTGAAAATCCACAAAACATCGCAAGAATCAAATATATCGTGAAAAGCGCGATAGAATACAAAAATGTGAACTTCAGGCGATCGAAATGCTATGCAAATGCGCGATAAAAACATAGAAAATATGGACACATCATTTAGCCGCTGAGAAGATCAAAGTAGCCACTCAACCGAGCAACATCGTTCCTCGGTCGAGTTAATTATGCGACAGAACGGTATATTTTGGAGCTCTGTGACCCCCTACAGCTCGTCCGAGCAGACCAAGACTGAGTAGCTTCCCTACTCGGTCGAGCTAATCAAGCGACAGAGTGACTTTTGAGCCAAGTAATGGCCCCCTGCAGCTCGACCGAGTGGGCCATCCACTTGGTCCAAGCAACCAACTTCCCCAGCCGAAGACGCAAGGCGCTAGCGGAGCGACGGTGCCCTATTCAGATCGAGCAACAGCGCCGCTCGATCGAGTAGGGCGACGCAGCAAACACAGTTGGGCCGCAGTTGGGATTTTTGCGAGAATTTTGTGGGGTCAATCCCCTTGTATATAAACCTATTTGTATCCCAAGGTTAAGAGAGCTTGCTTATTATTTTAGTTTTGAGTTTAGTAGAGAGTTTTGAGACGTCGTTATTTCCTTCGAAGAACCAAGCTTGGATTTTGTTATTGCTTTGTATTGGAATCTCTTAGATCTTAACTTTCAGGAGTTTAATTCTTATTCCTCATTGTTTGGTAACGATTTATTATCTCTCTCTTATTGTTTTGATGATTATTATTGCTACGATGTCTTGTGTTATCGATATTATTGTTTCAATTGATATTCCCATTAGTCGTGAGTAGTTATTTCTAGGGCTAATAGATGAGCCCTAGGATCTTAGAATTTAGATGTAAAGTTGTGATTTTTATGTTAGTTTGGTGAATAAGGGATGTGATTTGATTGATCTAGCCAAGTTTATAGCAATCTTATTTAGGGTTTGTGATCCACAATAGTGGCATGCATCCTAGATATTATGCTATGAACTTAAGAAGGTTCGTTAGTGAATTCAATTGAAGTTCATGATCCACGATAGTGGCATGCACTTTGATGGTTTTCACCGATGCCTTATATTACTAATTGATGATCTACGATAGTAGCATCAATAAGAGCCAATAAATCACATATCGAAGCTCTAACCCACGATGGTGGCGTGAGTGGAGATTGAGAACAATGGTCGATTCTAATGCATGGATCGTATGCACAGCCATCCACGATGGTGGTGCTAAGCACGGGATACATTAGATAAGTAGTACAACGATAGTTGGCTACGAATGCCACATTGAAGAAACGACAATCCCTCCCCATAAACCCAATCTCACGTAGAAATTATAACCTAGCATTGACATCTGATGATCATAGTGGTGATTCATAGTGTCATAGTTTCAATGATATTGATTTTACTTGTGAGAAGAGAACTGTGACAACTCTCTTGGTTACGCCCATAGCTGACAAAGATCGTACAACTCTGAAATAAATCCCAATGCATTAACCAATCGCCTCCCTATGGGATCGCCATCTTTCTATATTACAAAGCCTCGACATGCACTTACAGGCTCGAACAACGTCTGCGGCTTGTAGTGAAGGTCGAATTCACTTAACTCAGCTCCCCAATTCAGCATCCTTCCAGACCGCTCCAATCTTTTCTGGGTTTGCTCTAAAGGAGTGTCGGTGAAGACCAAGATGGTATGAGCTTAGAAGTAAGGTCGGAGCCTTCTCGCTGACTGACACGAGCGAAAGTGAGCTTCTTTATTCTGTTGTATTCGACTTCAACCCCTCGGGGGATCTGACTTACATAGTAGATCGGTCATTGCAGTCGAGATTCTTCCTTGACCATGTTCAAACTAACATCATCTTGGGCAGGTGCTGGGAAGATGATCAATTGATCCCCCTCACCAGGCTTCATCAAGAGTAAAGGACTGCAAATATACTCCTTTAGGTTGGAGAAAGCCTGCTTACAATCTGCATCCCACTCGATGACCTTCCTTTCGCCTTTGGGAAGGCTATAGCCTTTCTTAAGACCTTGAAGAAAGTATGTGAACTCTCTACTGATTTAGAATGGAAACACCTGAGGGCTGTGATCCTGCCATTCAATCTTTCGAGCTCCTTGGTTGTGGTCAACTCCTTCAATCTGATTATCGTCACCACTTTATCATGGTTGGCTTTGATTCCTTGGTTTGTAAGCATGAACCCAAGGAATTCCCCATATCAAACTCTGTTGAGTCATCAAGCAAGTACTCGAGAGGACTCGTTCGACGAGCGACTAAGGCCCACAGAGCCCATGAGAGAAGCCTGAAACTGACTCAGTCAAGGCCCATATACCAGTCACCTGTTGCACTTCTACCAATTGAACGTGTGATTGAAGATGAGCTCATAAATAGCTACGACGTGGGTTGCGGTTAACCCTATTAAAGTAGGAAGATAATGGCAACATAATTGGTGATCGTTATCCTCCCAATGTCACTGAAGAGACCACAGTGGTCTATAAATACAGGAAGACAGACAGAATAGATAGGTATGAGATCTGATACTCTGAGACTACATACTTTATCTTAAATTTCTTCCACCAAAGAGCTTGTGACGCCAGACCAGAGACGAGCCTCCGTGGGGTCAATCACAGCTGCTCCAAGCTCCTTCCCTCTCTTAAGTTCCATTCTAACTTAAGCATCGGAGTGGATTTGGGTCGGGACCCATATCTGACCCCCCCGACGATTCCTTGTGGTGCAGATCATCGAGCTCCGATCCTACGAGAGAGTCGCATCCGAGCTTTCCAACATGATCGATCGACGATCGATTCATTCAAGGATCGAACAAGCCCCATAAGGAAACCACAATCTACCAACGACCTGGGTTCCTCCAACCTAGGGTCGCACTCAACCGACTGACGAGGCTTCAACTAAGCAATTAAGGATCCATGTCAGCATCTCAATTGTTTCGGTCATTTTTGGCCTTAACAGTTTGGTGCCATCTGTGGAAAACGTTCATTATCTCGACATCCCAAAGAAATCAACAAGTTATGTCGGCTGGACCCAACAATGCCCGACTGAACCCAGGTCCAATCGAGAAACAAAACGCTGACAGCGTCCGAGTGGAGGATGCCTCAGATTCTACATCCTCATCAAAAAGACTTACCTAAGGTGTTCCAGAAGCAATTCGACTAATTTATAGAGCGGATCGAGAAGAGTCTCATCATGTTGTCAACTCTAGTGCGTCAAAGCTGGGAGATCCCCCACTCGCTAGTGAGCAACCGCCGCCTCAAAATCCAACTTCGACACTGACGAGGGAGGCTGCCATGCTCAGGGATCCACGAGATCCAAGAGTGGATCGACAAGAGATCGCCCCACTCAATTTAACTCCCATATCTCACCAATATGATGAAATGGAGAATGATAACCATGCCTTCGGTTTCCAGGGAGGTCCTTGTCCCTCTAACTATAAGCAAGCGACTCGTAACATACTGGATCATCAGGTAATAAATGGGGTCTCTCCAGGTTATAACCCTCTCGATTGTGTAGGTGGGTCTGGAAGGAGAGAGGAAATTCCAAACCGATCCTCAGGAGCTACGTATATGCAAGGCGGGGATGGGTGATTCCATCTTATCTATTCCACACTTCGGTAGACCCCATTGAAAGAGAACATCATGTCTACTCCTTTTCTCCCAAAATTCAAACTCCCTGCCTTGTCGACATATGATGGCAGAGGCGACCCATGGACACACATCCATAAATACCTAAACGTGATGCTGCTTCATGGAGCCGATGAGCCATACCTCTACCGAGATTTCCACACTACCCTAGTCCACGGTGGAGGGTTGGTACAACGGATTACCAGACGGCTGTATCGGGTCATTCGACGAATTGGCCGATTTGTTTTGCAGGCAATTTGTTGCGGGTCGGCATCCCAAGAGAAAGTTCTCCCACCTCTTTACATTCAAACAGAATGATATTGAACCAATCCGAGCCCTCATCCAGCAATTCAATGATGAAAGGCTCGAAGTAGAGGACACACCAGATGTGACTGGCATCGCGGCTTTCACTCAAGCAGTGTGTGACAAACACTTGCGAATGGCACTCCACTAGTTTCCACCTAACAACCTCGTGGAGCTGTTCAATATGACTGATCGGTTCACCATCTCTGAAGAAGCGGAGGAACCAACTAAAGCTACTGGAAAAGGCACCCCTACCCATCATGGAGACACCAGGCGAGAAAAGCCATCCCATGGAACCCCTCGCTAGGAATCTCGGGACAAGAGACAGAGGGAGAGGATCACTCGAACCAAGGAATGCCTAGCTTATGCAAGACCAAACGTGCCTAAGACAGTGGTCCTAGCTTATGCCCAATGAGAAGAACTGGTCTAGGAAGCCGCCAAGAAGGGAAAATATGAAAAAAGAGATGACATCTAGTTCTGCAAGTACCACAATGATTATGGGCAAGATACCAACGATTGCTGGACACTCAAGAAATAAATCGACACACTGGTCAAGCACGGGCACCCCAAGAACCCGGTCGACGATCAACCAAGCAAAGAGGGGCCCTCTAAGCAAAAGGGCAAGATGACGGGGTCGCCTATTACTATGGTGGTCGATTAGCGATCTTCTAAGCTCAAGATCAAATAAAGGCATGAAACAAAAGCTACCCTCGATGAGACTCAAAAATTCTTGTACACTTTTTTCTCTCTTTAATAAACATGTTTTTCATCAAAATACAATTCTTCTTTCTTTTCGAAACAACTTTCTTCGATAGAGCATTTATGAATTCGATGAGAATTACCCCCATCGAAGTCCTCGCAAAAAGAAACCAATCCAATGGAGAATCTCGATCGGACGTAGTTATTAAATAAATTACATTGATGAAAACTCATGTGCACCCTCTCGTGTTGTCAGTCGTAAGTTGAAGGGGCCACCCCTTTGACATTGAACGACACTCTCATGCCGTCAGTCGTAAGTCGAAGCGGCCACCCCTTCGACACTGAATGACACTCTTGTGTCGTCAGCTGTAAGTTGAAGGGGCCACCCCTTTAACACTGAACGACCCTCTCGTGTCGTCATCCGTAAGTCGAAGGGGCCACCCCTTCGCCACTGAACGACCCTCTCGTGTCGTCAGCCGTAAGTCGAAGGGGCCACCACTTTGCCACTGAACTACCCTCTCGTTTCGTCAGCCATAAATTGAAGGGGCCACCACTTCACTACTGAATGATCCTCTCGTGTTGTCAGCTGTAATTTGAAGGGACCACCCCTTCGTCACAGAACGACCCTCTCGTGCTGTCATCCTTAAGTCGAAGGGACCACCCCTTCGCCACTGAACGACCCTCTCGTGTCATCAACTGTAAGTCGAGGGGGCCACCCTTTTTCCACTGAACTATCATCTCGTGTCGTCAGACATAAGTCAAATGGACCATCCCTTTGCCACTAAACGACCCTCTCGTGTCGTCTGACGTAAATTGAGGGGGCCATCCCTTCTCTATAGAACGACCCTTACATGTCGTCAGTCATAAATCGAAGGGACCACCCCATCACCACTGAACGACCCTCTCGTGTTGTCAGCTGTAAAGCGAAGGGACCACCACATCGCCACTGGATGACCCTCTCGTATTGTCAGCCATAAATCGATGGGGCAACCCCGTCTCTACTGAACGGGCCTCACGTGTCGTCAGCCGTACGTCGAAGGGACGAACCCTTTACCACTGAACAACCCGCTCGTGTCTTCAAAGGGGCCACCACTTCGACACTGAACGACCCTCCCATGTCATCAGCTGTGAGTCAAAGGGGACACCCCTTTGACACTAAAAGACCCTCTCATGTCGTCAGCCGTAAGTCAAAGGGACCACCCCTTCGCCACTGAACGACCCTCACATGTCCTCAGCCGTAAACAGAAGGGAGAACCCCTTCGCCAGTGAACGACCCTATCGTGTCATCAGACATAAGTCAAGGGAGCCACCCCTTCGCCACTAAATGACCATCTCGTGTTGTCAGCCATAACAAAAGGGGGCCACCCCTTCGCCACTGAACGACCATCGTGTGTCGTCAACCGTAACTCGAAGGGACCATTCCTTCGCCATTAAACTACCCTCTCGTTTCGTCAGACGTAAGTCGAGGAAGACACCCATTCGCCACTAAATGACCCTTACGTGTCGTCAGCCATAAGTCGAAGGGACCACCCCTTTGCCACTGAACGACCATCTCGTGTCATCAGCCGTAAGTCAAAGAGGCCACCCCTTCGCCACTGGATGACCCTTTCGTATCATCAACCGTAAGTCGAAGGGGCCACTCCTTCTCCATTGAACAACCCTCTTCTGTCGTCAACCACAAGTCAAAGGGGCCACTCCTACACCACTAAACAACCATATCGTGTAGTCAGTCGTAAGTCAAAGGGGCCACCACTTCACCAATGAAAGACCCTCACGTGTCGTCAACCATAAGTTAAAGGAACCACCCCTACGCCACTGAACGACCCTCTCGTGTTGTCAGCCTTAAGTCGAAGGGGCCACCCCTTCACCACTGAATGTCCGTCTCATGTCTTCAGTCGTAAGTCAAAGGGGCCACTCCGTTGCCACTGAATGACCATCTTGTGTTGTTAGATGTAAGTCGAAGGGACCATCCCCTCGCCACTGAACGACCCTCTCGAGTCGTCAGATATAAGTCGAGGGGGCCACCCCTTCACCACTGAACGAATCTCATAAGTCGTCAGCCGTAAGTCGAAGGGACCATCCCTTCGCCACTAAACGACCCACTCGTTTCGTCATCTGTAAGTCGACGGGGCCACCCCTTCGCTACTGAATGACCCTCTTGTATTGTCAGCCGTAAGTTGAAGAATCCACCACTTTGCCAATAAACGACCCTCTCGTGTCGATAGCTGTAAGTCGAAGGGGCCACTCCTTTGCCACTGAAGGACCCTCTTGTGTCGTTAACTGTAATTCGAAGGGGTCACCTCTTTGCCACTGAACGACCCTCTCGTGTCGTTAGACGTAAGTCAAAGGGGTCACCCCCTCGCCACTGAACGAACATCTTGTGACGTCAGAAATAAGTCAAAGGGGTCACCCCTTTGCCAATGAATGACCCTCTCGCATCATCAGACGTAAGTCGAGGGGACGACCCACTCGCCACTGAACGACCCTCTCACACCGTCAGACGTAAGTCGAGGGGGCCATCCTATCTTCACTAAACGAGGTGGTATTTTTTAAACATGTTTCAATGGCTTAACCCTGATCATTTTGTGCAAGGGTTTAACCCATCGAAAGGGGCCATCTGGCATTATGACCATCCGTATGGACGACGAGCAACAAAGTGATATAAGCCAACTTTTCTGGCAATTACATTACTGTACAAAAATGTCCTCGGTTATATCTCAATCACCCCACATATACATTTGGAAATTGTGGTGGGGAAAGAAGATCGTCAAGATTCTGTTACGACTCGCGATGCCTCTGGTCTCTCTCAAGTGCAGCAATATGCTCTTGATCCCCCTAAGCACCAGCACACGCACCGTCACCCGTCGTGATTACGACTTTGCCAATAGGAGCGGCATCCCCCGTACCTTGACTTAAATCGTCGTCTTCGATGACCAGAAATAGCACGGGGATCTGGTCGATCTCAGTGGCAATGCCAGGGAATCGGTCCTTTACTTTCGATCAACATCGTTCATAGACCTGCGTGGACAGTTCGTCGAAATTAAGCAATGAATCCTTGTATTCCTGGACCTCCCTCTCTGCTATGGCCTATGCGCCGACACCCCAAAAGCTGTCAGCGAGGAGGTCGAGGAGGTTATCCTTTCGGATTTCCCACTTGGCTTTCTCCTCCAGCGAAGCTTTTTCCACTTGCTCCCTCGAGGTGGCTTGGGCAGCTTCCATCTTACGAGACTCGCTTAATTCATGCTCGAGCTCGAGTACTCGGTTTCGTCTTAGTTTGCACAGAAGTCCCACTTTATCCAACTCCTCTTAGGACTTCTCCACGGCCATCTTAACGGCCCACAAGGTGACTTCATAATTAGCCACCACTGATGTGCGTCAACGCAGCGCAGCATTGGCCACGAGAGCCTGCATACAAGGTATGATGATCAACATCCATGCCTGCAACATCTATAATGAAGACTAGCACAGTAGTTACCTGAACATTCGCATGGATGGCAATCGAAGCGAGACTATCATAATCGACCCTCTTCAGAACGGCCATGTCCCATAGAAGGGTCACATTTTCGGCAATCCGAGAAGTGGTCCCGCACACCAGAAGAGCAGAATCATCTCTCTTCATTGGAAATTCCATTTGAATGAGCTCCTCCATCGGACAATCAAATGGGGCTTGAGGCGATCGACTCACGAACAAAAGTGGTCTGAATTCATCAGGTATATCATCGGCCAGAGAATCTGGAGGGAACAGGCCCCCCAAGGCCAGGAACCCTGGTGCAGAAGAGGCTCTGGAGGGGGCCGAGTTTTCCCTGAATCTCCCTCTAGGAGAGCTCCTTGTTCCTGCTCGTGAGAGCTGGTCTCACCAAGAAATTGGCTCACATCTGAAGGCTCACCACTCCACGGCGTCATTCGACCCAGATGGCTCTGAGTTGCTTAGACGAAGTTGTCACCTTCTTTTATTCCCTTCAACGACAACCACCTCAAATTCAGTGGGGGGCTTCTCCTTTTTCTTCCACTTGAGACGAGCCAGCTGAGTAGCCCTATGAGTGACGATGGGAAATACCTTTGATGATCGAGTCGCTCCTTCCTCCATAGAAGGCACTCAAGGGGATAACATGCTCTCCTCAGCTTCTCTGATAGAAGCTTCGAGCCCCTCGGTCAGTGCGGGGACCACCTGGTACTCCAAACCAACCATGCCTGCAAGAGAAAAATGTGTCAAGACATGAAACGAAGATCGAACAGTTGGTGGGCTGAATTGGATTGCTTTCGTCCATACGATCTGACGCAATACCACGTCGGACAACAATCACTTCGTCTTCCTTATATTCTCTGGCAGATTCAAACAGTGCATCGGTGGCTTCCTTCTCCGCTCCGGACAGAGGCTTGACCTCAGTAAGACCTAAGTCAGGAACACCCCACCTAGTGCAAAAGCTTGCCTTGCCTTGAAAGACCACGAACATGAATTTGTCTTTCTAGTTGGAATTCGAGGAAGGGAGATCATCAAACAACTTCCTGCCTTGGTGGGATTTTGGAGATCATCAAACAGATTCCTGCCTAGGTGGGATTTTACCATGTACTAACCCGGATTCTTGAGGGGAGGAATCGAGAAGAAGTAATTGAACAATCCCAATGACGGTTCAACTTTCTTCATCACACACAAAGCAATGAAACCAACCAATGCACCAATAGCGTTTGGCATCAGCTGACAAAGAGAAAGATTCAAGGTGCTCAGAAAGTAGCGCATTAAAGGATGCATTAGGAATTAAAGCCTTTGTTGAAAGGCTTTGACATAAACCCAAACATCCCGATCGCCAGAACGATGAACTCTTTCATCCATCCCCGGCAACCAGATCTGATAGTCGAGCCGGACATATTTTCTTTGAAGTTCGGGATATGATCGGCTCCAACTTTGGATATCTGGTTGGCGATCAGACCAGGCTCCATGGCTCCCTCTTTGTTCATCTGCAAGGTAGGAACCAAGCTGCTTCCAGAGGCAGGGACGGATGATGAAGCCATTTTCAAAGGGATAAAATCTGAATCAAGAACGATGAAGACGATAGCTTCAAATTTCCACTCTGGAACCGTCTTATATTGACTGGATGACCACAGCGTGATGAGACACGTGTCGAAAATCCGAGACTCTAAGCATCTTAGATTTCGAACCTGCGAATCAACCAAATCAGCAAAGCGACCGCTTTGGCACCTAGAACTTGAGTATTAATTCATCGACTGTCGCGCTCCATTAATGCGATGTAAGGTCGCTTGACCCCAACATGCAAACTGTCAGAGGTCGAGCGACAGAGGCCATTGTTGAGTCATCGGGCCAGAACTCAAGGGGACTCATTCGACGAGCGACTAAGGCCCACATAGCCCACGAGAGAAGACTGAAACTGACTCAGTCAAGGCCCACATACCAGTAGCTCGTTGCACTCCCACCAATTGAACGTGGGATTGAAGATTATCTCATAAATAATAGCAACGTGGGCTGTAGTTACCCATATTAAAGGGGGAAGATCATGGCACCATAATTGATGACCGTTATCCTCCCAACGTTACTGAAAAGACCCTGGATGTAAATAAATACAGGAAGACGGACAGAATAGAGAGGTACGAGATCTGATACTCTAAGGCTACATACTTGTTGAATCATTGGGCCGGCACTCGAGATGACTCGACCGACAGATGATTAAGGCCCATGGGCCCATGAGAGGAGCCCGATATCGACTCGGTCAAAGCACACTAGCCGGTCGACCGTTGTATTTTACCCGCTCAAACGTGGGATTAAAGACGAGCCCGTAATCAGCGGGAATGTAGGCAACATTCACTCCTATTAAAGGGGGGGTCGTGGCACCATAAGGGGTAATCATTATCTCCCTAACGTCACTGAAGTGACCTAGGAGGTCTCTAAATATCGTAGTGTTCCAATTCTCAAGGTACGAGATCTAATACATAGACTCTACTCTTTCAACTGATATTTCTTAAACAAAAGGGCCTGTGATGACAGATCTTAAGCAAACCTTCGTGGGTCGATCTCAGCTGCTCCAAGCCCCCTCTCATCCTTAAGTTCACAAACAAACTTAAGCATCGGAGGGGATTTGGGTCGGGACCCAGATCCGACCCCCCTAACGTGTCTATGTGGTGTAGATCGACAGATCTCTAACTTCCACGAGGGTCGTTTTCGAGCTTTCCAACCTCGTCCGACCGACATACAGGCTGTCTGAGGGTCGATCGAGCACCGCATCCCAACCTATATATATCATCCGACCCTGGTTCTTCCAACCTAGGGTCCCACCTCACTCGCTGACGCGGCTCTGACTCAGTATAAAGGGCCCATGTTAGCTTGACAATTGTCTCGGTAATTTTTAAACTTAACAGTTTGGCGTCGTCTGTGGAAAACGCATTAACCGCTTGACATTCCGAAGCGATCAAAAGCTATGTCGACTGGACCAATGAGATTGGACCGATCCAAGGTCTGAAGGAGAAGCAAAAAAAGCGAATAGCGTCCTGGTGGAGGACGCCACGAACTCTATGTCCCCGTCAAAGCGGCTAGCGGGGGCTGCCAATGAGCCTAAAGTGACCCGAAAGGAATTCACCCAATTTTCGGCAAGGGTCGACAAGAGTCTCGGTGTTCTGGCAACCTAGATACGGCATAGCATGGGAGACCCATTGCTCTTAAATGAGCAATTACCACCTCCAAATCCGACCCTGACGCTGATTAGGGGCACAGCCTTACTCAGGGATCAAGGGGATTCGAGAGCAGATCGACTAAAGATCAGCCCGCATAATGTAACCCCCACGTCTCACCAATACGACGGAATGGGGATCGACAATCGTGCTTTCATTCTCCAGGGGGAGTCCATCCCCTTTAATTATAAGGAAGCAACCTACAACATCCTACATCATGTAATGTACAGGGCTCCCCCGGGTTATAACCCTCTTAATCTTGCAGGTGGATTTAGAGGAGGGATAAAATCCCAAACCGATCTTCAGGAGCTAATTACGTGCAAGGTGGTGAGGAAATATCTCAACTCATCCAATCCACACTTTGGCGAACTCCACTGAAGGAGAATATCACTTCTGCTCCTCATCTTCCGATATTCAAACTTCTTGCCTTACCATCTTGTGATGGCAGAGGCAACCCGTGGTCACACATCCATAAATATCTGAACATGATGCTACTTCAAGGGGCCGATGAGCCATACCTTTATCGAGCTTTCCATGCTACCATATTCAAAAGGACAGAGGGCTGGTACGAAGGGTTACCCGATGGCTGTATCGGGTCATTCAACGAATTAGTGGATATGTTCTGCAAGCAATTCATCGTGGGTCGACCTCCTAAGAAGAAGTCTTCCCACCTCTTCTCGCTCAAACAAAACGAGAATGAGTCGATTCGAGCATTCGTCCAAAGATTCAACGACGAGAGGCTCGATGTAAAAGAGACGCTGGACGTAACTGTCATAGAGGCGCTCAGTCAAGCAATCCTGAACAAGCACCAACGAAGAGTGCTCCACCAGTTCCCCCCTAACAATCTCGCAGAAATGTTCAATATAATGGATCGGTTTGCCATCTTTGAAGAAGCGAAAGATCCGGTTAGAGCTAATGGGAAAGGCACTCCCGTCCGCTGTGGAGACACCAGGCAAGAGAAAACAACTCAGGGAACCCACTTGCCAGGAGTCTGATTGACCGCGAGCCGTGCACAATCCAAGTAGGATGCACACGCTCGCCTCCCAATGGTAGGAGTATCAAAGCAATATAATCCCGATAAGTACGGGGTCGAATCCACAGAGACAATTCGTTTCACATTCACAATCTCGATTGGTTAAGGAAATGCTAAAGATGTTGGTACGACCAACTAAACTAACAAGTGTAGTGTGGAGTGTGGGGGTAAGACGGTCGAGCCAAACCGAAGGTAGGTAGGGTGGAGACCAAAGTGTGGAGATAGTCAATCAAGGAGAAGTGTGTGGAATGGGGTGTCATTAGGGTTATGACTTGGTTAGCAATAGGTTCATCCCAAATGAATCAACCCTCACATCTATTTCAAGATATGCAGGGTTGTGCACATAGGTAATTCCCTTAAGGCACACCACCGTTCTACGGCCCCACAAGGGTAATGCACTATTCATCCATGTGTGGATTAGTGGGTTGAAATCCCTAACTTAAGCTCGTGAGTCAATCCTTGCATCTGTGTCAATAGAATGCAAGGATGGTGCACGTAGGTGTGACCCTTAAGGTACACCACCGTTCTACGGCCCCACCAAGAGTAGCGCCCGACTCAATAAAATCTAGGGCACAATCCAACAATCCACACTATCTAGCATGCTAGATCTATTAAATGCAAGAGATGAGCAATTACTAATCAACCACACAACCCTAGTTAATCCCAATTCCACACACAAATGGCTCTAGGCCTTCATAATGAAAAAACCTTGATAATCACTTATGAAAAGCAAATAAACATTCATTACAAGCCAGAAATCAAACAACTATCAAATGGGTCTCACTTTCATTCAACAATCATTCATTATTATTCATTACAGACAATAGAAGCCAAATGTTACAAGAGAGGAAAGAGATCACTAATAGAAGACCTATAAATACAGGCTCTCCCATTCCTTGATGCTCCTCCAAGCTCTCCTAGCCTCCAATGGCTCCAACCCTAGCCTTAGCTCTTGGGGAAGAAGATGGGAGTCTAAAACCCCCAATGGAACAGTAAAAACGAGGCTGACCGAATTCCCCCCATTACATCAGAGTTTAGGGGTTTTAAACCCCTAGGGCATTGCATCCCAACCCTCCAAAGAAGCATCTAACGGCCCACAGCGACTGAAGAGAAATCGGGT
Organism: Scilla litardierei; assembly: GCA_030789695.1. Classification (NCBI taxonomy): domain Eukaryota; kingdom Viridiplantae; phylum Streptophyta; class Magnoliopsida; order Asparagales; family Asparagaceae; genus Scilla; species Scilla litardierei. The sequence goes on from JAULAV010007825.1 coordinate 17,262, forward strand.
TAAGAAAACCCGTTTCTCCTAACCCAGATCCGCCAGGAGAACCCCGCGACATGCGACTGTTGAACAAACGTCAGTCACCTGTCGTTGGTCAGGCAGCGTAGCTTCCTAAGGAGGGGTAGGCGACTGTCTTGAAAATCACAGTCGACTGTGAATGACACAGGCGACTGTCTTTTATGTTTCAGTCGCCTGCTGAAGAAACTTCAAATCGACAGAGAGTTGGATTTCCTTCGTCCCTTCGGGAGGAGATGAAACAATCGACTGTTGAAGAACTAGCAGTCGACTGCACAGTGGTAAAGTCGACTATCAATCCTTCTGCAGGCGATTATGTTGCACTTTGGCTTGCTCCAGGAGATTGTCGAGATAACAGGCGACTGTCGTTGTAAGGACAATCGACTGTCCTGGCTCCATGTTCACTTCTCCAATTACTTTATTTTGTCCCCTTCGGGACTCCTAAAAATCCAGAAAAATATGTGAAAATACAATTCATGTTTATAAAGCTTTGGAGAGTGAAATAATGCTGAAATAAAATCATATGCTCAAAAGATGATGAATTGGTGCAAATATAGTTAAGTGAGCATGATTCAATGAGTTATAAGCACAAGATGGGTGTAGTTATGGGGTTTAAATATACACTTTTCACTACGAATCACACCCCCCAACTAGGATTTTGCTAGTCCCTAGCAAAACAAGCGATAATTTCGGATTAAATGGAAAAACATGCACCAAATTCAAAATATCATCATGGCATACCCTATATATTATTTCCAATTGATTGCAAAGCTAATATACACAATGTATGAAAGTAAACAATAAATGATATTCTCCTCAATTCAATTCCAAGAAAAGTAAGGAAATAAGCACCGTATCGCATTCTTTGGGAAGATGCGCACATGGCAAAATTTTCAAAATTCAAGGAAGTGGCCAAAACCAAAAGAAATTTCTTCTAAGTTGTGGGAGATGAGATTGCATCCTTCATGTAGCTTATTCATTCATTTATTCATTCATTTTTTCTTTTTCTTTTCTTTTTCTCTCTTTGTTGTATTCTTTTTGTTTTAGTATGTTTATGTTTTCCATTCACGCAATAATGCTATGAAATGCAAACACGGCCACATTTGCATACACGCGATAACACTATATATGCAAATGGATGGAATGATCCCCCTAAATCTCATTTTTGGCTTCCTCCCCAATGTTTCGTGTGGCACCGGCTACTCAATTTGATTAGAAAAACCATTCACTTATGTTAATTCTATTTCTCATTCTAAACATGAATTATCAACTCATCCACCCACTCCTTAAGAGGAAAATAAAACATGCACCAATGGCCACATCCAATCCAACCAAAAACTAAGCCATGCATCCCAATTCATGCGATTACTTACACCAAACTATTCCCGAATTATTTCAAAGAGAATATCAAAACATATAAAATCTTTTCATACATGGCATATTAACATTTGACTCCAAAATGGAAAAGAAATTAAAACACGCCAATCAAACATCTATAAATTTGATACCAAAGTAATAATCCGAAAAAATTGCATTGCATTAAGCATGTAGGGACTAAGCAAAGGAAATGTGATGGAGGCAAGGATGGAGGCATCAAAATGATATGCTCAAAATGAATAAATGATGATGATGAATGAGAAAATTTTTATTGACATCAAAATTTTTCAAAACTACCCAAAACTAGAATCCAACTGCATAGTTCACTCCCCCAACTAGAAATGAGCATTGTCCTCAATGGCTGAAGTGAAACTAGATATTATTCAATGATGCTAGAGGGAAAACACACATACTAAAGCAAACTAAAATAAAAAGTTTATTTTTTCTTTTATTTACACTAAAGAATGGAAGGAATACACCTTAGCAAAAGGCAGATCCCGAATGTCTTATGGTGGAGGCAGCTGCTCAATCATATCCTTGCGTTCCTCAACCAGCTGCTTTGGAAACGTCGCTCCTCCAGCTTCCATGGATCCTAGCAACACAGCTTCCAGCATCTCTTTAGAATGTACTACTGTGTCCTGCGGGAGACAAGCTGTGTCAATCCAAGGAAAATAAGTTAGACTTCCAATGAAGGAAGTCCAAATAGGGTCGTCATAATGAAAATGAGAATATGAATATGTATGACGACTATCTGAATCTAATATATATGGAAATGAAGATTGAGATTCAGAAATGAAGGGAAAAGTGTGATGAGAACTTTCCTGAATGGCGATGCTATCGCCTGGCTGATGCGACTCCTCAGGAGGAGGGTGAAATGGTTGCAGGGGCAAGTGTGGAGGAGAAGGCAGCGCATGCTCAATGTAGATCATCTCGCAGTCACTGTCGCTTGTCGCATTCTCATCATCGAAAGTAATGGCCTCTGCAGTCATCTCTGGACACTGTGGTCCACCCTGAATATCCTCATCCTGGATGACGGACTGATGCGTGTCCTGAGGTGTCTGAAGTGATGGCTGCTGAACTGAATCTGAAGGGAGGGTGGGCTCGGGCTCTAAAGTAGTATGTAGGCTGTGTCTCGTGCACTCATCCTCCTCAATATCACCGTAGTAAACCTTCTCAGCAGTCCATCCAAGATGCTCGCACACCTCCAGCTGTGGTAATGGATCAGACAGGCAATGTGACTCAGGCCCTCCGATGTCATCTGTCTCACTCTCGCCTGTTCACATCTCCATCTGATCATCACTGTTGAGTATTAATTCCTCAGATTTGGTTGTGATGAAGAAAAAACATAAATATCGTGAACTAACTCTTTGTGAGCGCAGATATGGAGATTGTCGCCAAAATTCTATGAACATCAAAAGCTACGTCTCGAGACTTCTCAAAGCACGTGATCGTATGCTTGAAGCTTCGTTGAAGCTCAAGGACCTTTATTAAAGTCACGAGATTCGGATTGAAGCTTTGAAGACGGTTCGTCAAGTTTTATTTATAGTCTTCTAGATTCTTTTCGTAGAATATTAAGCCTTGAGTAGGTCTTACATTTTAATCTTCATAATGCTCATATCTTAGAGCTAGGATTATCTTATAAGCCCATACAAACTTTTCCGAAGCTTCACGCTTCTTATCGCAGCTTCTTGTGCATGTTAGTTGGTTCAAGAAGAAGAACCAACCGACTAGATGGCAATCTAGTCGATCGGCAATCTTTCTTGAACCGACTAGAATGAATTGCTCAAATTAAGCTCATTCACTGTTTACAGTTAGTCGGTCCAAGAAGGTTCATCGACCGACTAGTTGTCAAACTAGTCGGTTAGGAATCCGTCTTAGACCGACTAGTTGAGCTTTCATTTTCCAGCCTGACTTACTGTTTACAGTTAGTCGGTCAAAGAACAACGACCGATCGACTAATTGTGAAACTAGTCGGTTGCAATTTGTTCTTAAACCGACTAGCTGTCTTTGAATTCAGCCTATTCTATTTCTTATTTTAGTCGGTCAAAGAACACTCACCGACCGACTAGTAGTGAAACTAGTCGGTTGGCAAGTTTTCTTAGACCGACTAGTTCTCTATCTCTTGAAATTTCTCTTTTGGATGTTCTCCAGTTAATCGGTTCATGTTGAATCACCGACCGACTAGTTGAGAAACTAGTCGGTCAGTGATCCTTCTTTGACCGACTAGACTGCTTCAGAATAGAGCCGTTGGAGCATTAAATACCACGATTTTTTCTCTCTCTTTCCTCTATCCTATATATACTTGAAGGGCTTCTTGCTAAGCATTCAAGGCTGATATTTATTACATTTTAGAGAATCAAATAGAAGCATTTATTTCTCATTTCCAAGCTCATTATTTCTCAAGAATCGCTCCTTCACTCTTATTCCTAAAGAGAGATTCATTGATTTTGAGCCATTCAAGCCAAGAGCTTGATTCTAGGTCACCAACTCCTCCCTAGGCTTCCATTGCTGGTCAACTTCTTCAAGCTAGGGTTTGGTGACTTCTTGTCCTCCGAAATCCTCCTTGCCCTAAAATCGTAAGTTTACTCAAGGCATAGGATTTTGTTGGTAAGCATTTCATATTTCATTTTACTTTGATATTGCAAGATTTACTCTCGGTTGTGAGAGTTTATGTGTGATCCCGGTTTGTGGGAGTCACATTTTCATTTGTGTATGATTTGATCTTGTAGAGGTTTTCTACAAGTATTTCATAGTGCAAAATTGAGTTAGAAGTTTCTAACTCAAGTATCCGGAGGGTATCCGGTTGTTTGGGACGTAGGATCACCGGGAACAAGTCGGGGAGACTTGGGTGGATCCGAACCCGTTAATTCGTTTGTTTGCGATTGTATTTCTTTGTTGTCAATATTTTCATTTCCGCATTGTTGGTTGAGTTTGCAAGCTAAATAGGAATCATCTTCTTAATTATTTTAAAGTACTATTCACCCCTTAGTACTTGTGCAGTAGCTATCAGGGAATTACATTTGGTATCAGAGCAAGGTTCATAGCCATGTCTACCAACGACAACAAGAACATTCGTCCACCTTCAGATTATAGCACCTTCAGGAACCGTGAAGGAGCTTCTTCGGTGATGGAAGGACACTCCTCGACTAGGCCTCCCTACTTTAACGGTACCAACTATGGGTACTGGAAATGCCGGATGGAAATGTTCCTCCGGAGAGCTTCACTATAGAGAGCCACGTTGACAGAGTATGTCGAGCCCGTAGAAGACGATTTCGCTAAGTGGACTACCGCAGAGGTCACCGCGGAGGTAAGTAATGCCAAGGCAATGAATGCCTTACAATGCGCTTTGGAGCCCGAAGACTTCAACAAGATACGCACATGTAAGAGTGAATATCAAATCTGGAACTCACTCCTCATCTTGCATGAAGGAACGAGTAGGGTAAGAGACTCCAAACTCATTGTTGTAAATAAAGATTTTGAATTATTTCATATGCAACAGGGTGAGAAGATGAAGGAGTACTATGCTCGCTTCGTTGACATCACCAATGAGTTGGAGGCTCTTGGAAAGACCTACACCCAAAAGGAGAAAGTCTCAAAGATCATTGATGGACTTCCTTCTTGTTGGGAAAAGCGTACATTCGCCATCGAGGAAGGTAATGATATGAGTAAATTTACTATCATTCAACTAATGGGTACCTTGATGTCTTATGAGGTACGCAAGGATAGTAAACTAAAGCTGCAGGACAAGATGAAGTCTTACTTGAAGCAAGACGAGCCAAAGAAAAAGGCGATTGCGTTCAAGGCCGCTTCATCTACATCTACATCTACCGATGATGAAGACTCGAAAGACGAGTTGGACTTGGAATCCATTGCCCTTATGACAAAGAAGTTCAACCGATTCTTCCGGAAAGGTAATTTCAAGAACAAATCTAAATTTTGTTCTTCTAACGCCTCCGCTCCTTTGTGTTTTAAATGCAATAAGCCAAGACACATGAAAGCGGATTGTCCTCAAAACATGCAAAAGGAGAAGTCGAAGGCGCCAAAGTTCGACAAGTCAAAGAAGTACAAGAAAGGGTACAAGAAGGGGCTGGTCGGCACATTCACCGACTCCGACGAGGACTCCTCAAGTGGAGAGTAGGACGATGAACAAGTGGAGCAAGCACACATGTGCTTCATGGCTAGAGAGGAACATGATCAAGGATCCTCCTCCGATGATAGCGAGGATGAAGGCGATGAGGTAACTATGGATGACCTTAGATTAGCTAACGAGCAAATTTGGTCTAAGTATTCTAAATTAGTAAATAGATATACTAAGACTAAAGATGAGTTAACTAGTCTCCAAACCTCACCTAAAAGCCTATCGTCATCAACAACGACACCGTTGTTGAAGACTTGAGAAATGAGATTGTAAATCTCAAATCTCAACTTGAGCATGTTCATATTGAGGATTCAGAGGAACACAAGATAGCAGATTTAACTTCTCAAAACTCAACTTTGAGTATTGAGAATGAGAATCTAAAATCTCGTGTTTATATGCTCACATCGCAAGTGTCCACTTTGGATGCTTCTATTCTTTCTCTCACCGAGAAGTATGAGTGCACATTAGGCCGAATTAATAAATTCAATAAAGGTAAGGACCATTTGGGTAAAATCCTAAATGACTTACTTCCGGCCAATCATCACATCGGCTTGGGGTATAAGATGGGAAATTCATCCAAATCGTCTACCACCTTTGTTAGGCCAACTTCCGATGCCTCAACGAGTGGGAGCAAACACCCCATTGGTAGTTCATCTACCAATGGTGCTTCCACCTCGTACACATCCCCATTTGGAAAGAAACCCACTTTGGGTGGACCTCCAAAGAAGGGTCATGCTTTTATGTACACCAATACCATGCCACGTAGGAACACACATCCTACTCCACCGGTTCACAATTATGATGATTTTTAGGCTACACGTCCACGGGCACGTGCACACCATGTGAGACACACTCACACACGTGTTCCTCCACATGCATATGTTCATCCACATCACTGTCATATGAACACTTATCATCATGCACCATATCATATGTCGCCACCACCATTTCATCATGTGCCATATGCTTATCCACGACATGCATCACGTAGAAATCAACAACGTATGCATGCTCCCAATAGGAATAGGGCTCCCAAAATATTCACTATTTGGGGCCCGAAGAACACTAATATGCATGAAAAACAAGCATACATGAATTCTTTTTTATGGATGTCGTGCATAATGATGATTACATTGGTAAGTCTAAGTCCAATTGGACTTGGCTTCCAAAGGTCTAATCTTTTAGGACCCAATGACCTTGGGTACCATGGAAGATATGTTTATCTTTAGGTACTCAAGAAAAAGAAACGGAGCAACAAATCCAAATTTAGCTCCAAGAATAATTGGATACTCGATAGCGGGTGTTCAAAACACATGACGGGTGATGCTCAATTGCTCTCCGGAGTGGTGCCCATTGCAAATGGGAACCGAGTCGTCTTTGGAGGCAACGAGAGCGAAACCATCATAGGTGTTGGAAAAGTTGGTAATCCTTCTAAACCACTAATAAATGATGTTTACCTTGTTAAAGGATTAAACCACAATCTTATTTCAATAAGCCAACTTTGTGACAAATGTTACAAAGTTAGCTTTGCGAAAGAAATGTGCCATATTTTGAGAAAAGATAATAATGATTTATTATTTTCTGGCACACGCCATAAGGATATTTATATATTAGATCTCCCAAAATCACATGAACAATGTCTCATTGCCAACACAAGTGAACAACACTTATGGCATCGACGTTTTGGTCATGTGAACTTTGGAACACTTTTTAAGCTTTCCAAGTTAAATTCTATTAAAGGATTTCCTAAGCTTGTCTTTCAAAAGAAAATCTTTTGTGACTCGTGTCAACGAGGCAAGCTTCCAAAATCGTCTTTTAAACCCAAGAAAAGCATTTCATCTAAGCGGCCTCTAGAGCTATTACATCTAGATCTTTTTGGGCCAACTAGAGTTGCTTCATTAGGAAATGCACGCTATGGACTTGTCATCGTTGATGACTTTTCTAGATTTACTTGGTTATTTTCCTTAAGTAATAAAAATGATGCTTTCTAAAACTTCACAATATTTGTTAAGAAAGTACAAAATCTCATTGGAACCACCATTGTCACTATTCTTAGTGATCATAGAGGGGAATTTGAGAATGAGTCTTTCTCAAATTTTTGTGATGAAAGTGGTATTACTCACACATTTTCTTTCCCTCGCGCACCTCCTCAAAATGATGTTGGGAGGAAGAATATGACGCTAGTGGAATGTGCTCGCACTATGCTTGATGATAGCCAACTTGGCCATCAATATTGGGCGGAAGCGGTACATACTGCTTGCTATGTGTTTAATATAATACTTTTGAGGCCCGACACCAAACAAACTTGTTATGAATTGTTGTTTGGTAGATTGCCTCAAGGTAAACATTTTCGAGTTTTCGGCGCAAAATGTTTTATTAAAAACACATATGGTAGTTTGGACAAATTTGATCCAAGATCTGAAGAGGGGATATTTGTTGGATATTCCTCCCGTAGCAAAGCCTACCGGATATACAACAAACGAACCTCAACGATCGAGGAATCACTTCATGTTTCATTCAATGAAAATTTTGTCCCTACTAGAATTACTAATGATGATGACTCCATGGATGTTTTATGTGATTCTATTGGTAATTCTAATTCTATTGATTCTAATGATACTAACCCTTCTAATGAGTCTTTTGAGAATGTTCCTAGTGATCAGGGAATTCCCAAACGGCTTCATACAGTTCGTGACCATCCCCATGAGCAAGTCATTGGCAACATCCTTGATAGTGTCAAGACGAGATCTCAGGTCAACTACTTCGCTCATTGTGCCTTTGCCTCCTCAATTGAGCCAAAGAATATTAACAAAGCGTGCGAAGATAGTGCTTGGATCCTAGCCATGGAGGAGGAACTCATTCAATTTGAGAGAAATGAGGTTTGGGAGCTTGTTCCATTGCCTTCGAAGAACCACACCGTTATAGGAACGAAGTGGATTTTCAAGAACAAGACTGACGAGAACCAAATCATCGTCTGGAACAAAGCTCGGTTAGTAGCTTAAGGCTACCAGCAAGATGAAGGTATAGATTGCGAAGAATCCTTTGCTCCGGTAGCTAGATTAGAATCCATTAGATTATTGTTATCTTTTGCATGCCATAAAGATTTTAAACTCTTTCAAATGAATGTAAAAAGTGTGTTTTTAAACAGAGATGTCGTTGAGGAAGTTTATGTTTCTCAACCTCCGGGTTTTATAAATGAAAAATTTCCAAATCATGTTTTCAAACTTAAGAAAGCACTTTACGGTTTGAGACAAGCTCCTCGAGCTTGGTATGACCGCCTAAAGAACTTTCTTTTGGTTTTGGATTTTAAAATGGGTGAAGTTGATTCTACATTATTTGTTCAGTATTCGAATCATGATATTATCTTAGTTCAAATTTATGTTGATGATATCATTTTCGGTGCTCTTAACTTAACTCTTTGCGAAGAGTTTTCTAATGTCATGAAGGACCAATTTGAGAAGAGCCACATGGGTGAGCTCAAGTATTTCTTAGGTCTCCAAATTCGCCAAATGAACGATGCAATCTTCATCCACCAAACCAAGTACACGGTGGAGTTGCTAAAGCGATTTGGAATGGAGAATGCCTCAGGCAAGAAGACTCCAATGAGTACGACTACACATCTTAATGAAGATACGGGCGGTAAAGATGTAGACATTCGTCTATATCGAGGTATGATAGGTAGTTTATTATATCTTACTTCTAGTAGGCCCGATATTATGTTTGCCGTATGTGTATGTGCTCGTTATCAGTTTCAACCTAAGGAATCTCACTTAGTAGCGGTAAAACGTATTTTCCGTTATTTAAGTTACACACTCGACTTTGGATTACTTTATCCAAAGTCTAGCACATATGAGTTAATCTCATATAGTGACGCAGATTATGCAGGATGCAAATCCGACAGGAAAAGTACTAGTGGCACTTGCCATTTTATAGGAAATTCTCTTGTCTCTTGGTTTTTCAAGAAACAAAATTCTGTATCACTTTCAACCACCGAGGCGGAATATATTGCCGCCGGTGCTGCGTGTGCTCAGGTTCTTTGGATGAGACACACTCTTAAAGACTTTGGTATAAACTGTGCTACTTGCCCTATCATAGTGGACAACCAAAGTGCAATATGTCTCTCTAAGAATTCGGTACACCATTCCCGTTCTAAACACATAGATGTTCGTCACCATTTCTTAGATGATCATGTTGCTAAAAAGGACATCATTTTAGTGTACGTTGAAACCCAGAAGCAAATCGTCGATATTTTCACGAAACCACACAAGGAAGACTCCTTTGTGCGGTTACGTCGAGAATTGGGGATTATGGGTGAATCCGAGATTTAGGATTCATATTTTCAATAATCTTGCATGATAATAATTTTCTTTATATATGCTCATGCTAGAATTGTTGAGATTTTCTGGATTTTTGGTTGAATTTTCGGAATTTATGCTCGAAATATTCATGAACGTCGTATTTATATTTTTCGATGTTTTATAGGGTAGGATAATGATATATGAGAGTATTTCGATGTTTTGTCCAAGTGCGATTAGGAGAGAACTCAAAATTTCTAATTTTCAAATTTTTGGACTCTCTTAGCCGGTCCAAGTTCATTGGCCGACCGACTAGATTCAGTTCTAGTCGGTCAGTGAATGAACTCAAACTGACTAACTCATTCCCTAATTTTTCCCTTCAGTTACAGTTTGCAATTAGTCGGTTCAAGCTCATTGGCCGACCGACTAGATCGTCATCTAGTCGGTCAGTGCTTGAACTGTGACCGACTAAATGCGCAGGGGCTGTTGTGTCTTTTCCTCTTCCAAGTCTACTTATTCACTCTCGTACCGATTAGATTCATTTCTAATCGGTGTGAAAATTCTCTCAAACCCCTTAACCCCCAAAACCCTTCGTCTCCTCCGCCGTTTGCCGTCGATTTCCGGCCGTCTCCGACCAAGTTTGCCGTCGATCTCTCTCTCTCCTCCACCTAGGGTAAATCTCTATCCTCTCTCTGTGTTTTAGGGTTCCATTCTAGGTCTCTTCGTCGATTTCCAACGTTCTTATGGTTTGTGTTAGGGTTTCTAGTTCGATCTCGTGCGTTGTTTGCATTGTCTCGTCTCGATCATGGCGAAGATGTGTATCCCCATCCGACCCTCAAGTCTGTCTCCCATGACCATAGAGTCTCCTCCTACGGAACCCCCCTAAATCCAAACGCCGAGCCAAGAGCACCGGCCCTATTCACTTGCAACTCGTAGAAGATGACTTCCAAGCCAAATCCCAAAAACTAAACCGGGGAAGCTGAAGCGGAAATGAAATTGTAGGGTGAGGGAAGGGGGAAGCTCAAGGAAGGCTTCGCTCGCTCAATTCGCTCTAACGCTCGTTTAGTAGACAGCGAGTGGAGGGCGTAGCAACAGCGCCTTACTACACGAGCTCGTAAGTCAGGAACGAGCCTTGTCTACGAAGCTTCGCTTCCTCGTCTTGCTTGCTTCTGGCGAAGCTTGACGCGCACTATAACATAGGCATTCTGGTATGGTAGGAAGACTCCTTTTAAGGCCATAGGAGCGATAGCGAAGCCAAGCCGTCAAATCAAAAGGCTTCCCTCCTCTTCCTCGCCTACTATTAAGAAGAAGATGACTTCCAAGCCAAATCCCAAACCCCAATCCCAATCTCAGTCTCAACCCAAACCAAAACCCAAGCCTAAGAAGCAGACTGTGTCTCCAGCCTCTTTCTGTCCCACTCCTACCGATGACTCCGACGCTGAGTATATTCCCGGGTCTGAGCCTACCGCTAGGGCTTCTACTCCTCCTCCCCGTTCTAGCACTCGTCCATCTAAGGGGAAGGCTCACATGCCATTGGGCGGTGTCGATATATCGTTGTGTCGTGATGACCCGTTGTGTCTCGCGGCTTACAACTGTATTGAGCACTGTCCATTGCTATTGGAGCACTTCGTTCAGTTCTCCGATTTTTCCACATCTCGCCGATCTTCTTTCCCATAGCGGCCTCATCGATTATCTTCGCCATGACCCTAAGGAGAATCCTCCCCCGTACCCCCGTCTCGTCAAATTATTCTATGTGAATCGTGTCCGGGGTCAGTATGACGACACCCACTCCATTGAGTCCACTATCTTGGGGACACGTATTGTCCTCACTGCAGAGATTTTAGGGGAGTTGATAGGTGTCTCATCTTCTGGCCTTCTTCTAGCTGATATCTCTATGGATGATATTTCTGATCTTGACCAGGCGATGCTTGCCGAAATGTTTCATGTTATTCCTTCCGCCATAATTTGCGTCCCTTCAAAATCATTTAAGGCGAATGCCTGGGTTCTTAATCTTATCCTGAAGTCGTGCCTCCTTCCGAAGTACGGCTCCTCTAGCTTACCCTCCCAGCCATTTCTTAAGCTGATCTACGCTCTTTTCATGGGGAGCGAGATCAATTGGGCACGGATTATTCTTGACAAGATGGATTCCTTTGAGTGCATAAGGAAATCCACCAAGTTAGCCCACATTCCATATCCTTGCCTATTGACTCTCGGTTTCCGTCACTTCGGCGTCCCTCTCCCTCCAGATGACCAGCGTCCTCTTGGTCCTCCTCTGAATGCGACGGCCGTCAAGAAGTCTCTTGCGGTGCTTTGTCACGTTCAGAGGATGACCCCTTCAGCTTCTGCTTCTTCTCCTCCACCTGCTCCCTCTCTCGCTGAGTTTTCAGTTGCCTTGAGACGTGTTGAGTCTCGTGTTTCTCGTTCTGAGGAGATGCTTGCTCGCATCTACTCTCACTTAGGCATTGAGGTTCCTCCGTCAGTTTCTAACGAGGAGGAGATGGACGAGGCTGAGCTCCAGGAGCTTGTTGGATCTGCTGCTCGTGCCTCTGAGGGTACGTCTGCTCGTGCTACTGCTACTTCTACTGGTGATCCCGAGAGCACACCTGCTGCCACCATTCCTCCGGTGGATACTTCGTCTGTTGGTGCTCCCGAGACCACTCCCGTTGCCACTCTCCCATCAGTTGACACTCCTGCCGTCCCTGAGACCACCATACCTTCTGCAGAGCCTGCTGCTGCTGCATATCCTCCCTCCGCCTCCTGAGCTTGCGTTGGAGGACTCTCCCATGTGCACATTGGATGATATATTTGTTGTGAGAGAGTGGGGTAGGATAGTTGGGCGGTGATGCATTTTGATGTATTTTGATGTATTTTGGATGGATTTTTGTATGTTTTGTGATACTTCGATATCTGTTGTGATATATGTTGTATGATGTGCTTCGATCTGAGGATCGCTTATATGTGTGTTGGTAGATGTATAATTTTTATGTACCATGTGTTATATATACATCGTGTGGCCATTTACTTCTTTTGTGCACATTATATTTTTGTCTCTGATGTTGAATTCGTCGCTCGACGATTACATTGATTAATTAGAATTCATTCTATGAAAACATAGAATTGTTTTTCCATGCACTAAATTAACGAAGAATGTTGATATTGGAGAGTATGTTTCATAACTCAATATGTAAAATTGATTTGAGTTTTAATGATTTCATTTTCGATTTTCGACTATGGTCTTGTTGGCACGCTTTGATTTACTTCGTATTTTACTTTGGTGTCATTTGGACCATGGTCGTATTCTTCGACTCCCGTGTTTTTATATTTAAGCCATTGTTGTTGTCGTTGATCTCCTCCCGCTCTTTTTGCTAATGCTAAAGGGGGAGAGAATTAATAATGACGATGTGCTACATGATAATTCAAAGCAATTTTCTATGAATCTAATTTGAGATGTTAGATTCAGGGGGAGTTAAGATATAAAAATGGATTTACATCCTAAATTTCAATAATTGGATTAATATTTTATACTTTCCTCGTCTGCTTAATGCGTATGATTATTATTTAATATGGAACTAACGTGTCCTCAATGCAGGGGGAGTAAGTAAATTTCTTTCGAATCATTATTTTTATTATTATTTATGTTGGTTTGTCATCACCAAAAAGGGGGAGAATGTTGAGTATTGATTCCCCGGATTTGGTTTTGATGATGAACAAACATAAATATCGTGAACTAACTCTTTGTGAGCGCAGATATGGAGATCGTCGCCAAAATTCTATGAACATCAAAAGCGACGTCTCGAGACTTCTCAAAGCGCGTGATCATGTGCTTGAAGCTTCGTTGAAGCTCAAGGACCTTTATTGAAGTCAAGATATTCGGATTGAAGCTTTGAAGAAAGTTCATCAAGTTTTATTTATAGTCTTCTAGCTTATTTTCGTAGAATGTTAAGCCTTGAGTAGGTCTTACGTTTTAATCTTCATAACGCTCATATCTTAGAGCTAGGATTATCTTAGAATCCCATACAAACTTTCTCGAATCTTCACGCTTCTTATCTCGGCTTCTTGTGCATGTTAGTTGGTTCAAGAAGAAGAACCAAACGACTAGATGGCAATCTAGTCGGTCGGCAATCCTTCTTGAACCGACTAGAATGCCTTGCTCAAATTAAGCTCATTCACTGTTTACAATTAGTCGGTCCAAGAAGGTTCACCGACCGACTAGTTGTCAAACTAGGCGGTTAGGAATCTGTCTTAGACCGACTAGTTGAGCTTTCATTTTCCAGCCTAACTTACTGTTTACAGTTAGTCGGTCAAAGAACAACGACCGACTGACTAGTTGTGAAACTAGTCGGTTACAATTTGTTCTTAAACTGACTAGCTGTCTTTGAATTCAGCCGATTCTATTTCTTATGTTAGTCGGTCAAAGAACACTCACCGACCGACTAGTTGTGAAACTAGTCGGTTGGCAAGTCTTCTTAGACTGACTAGTTCTCTATCTCCTGAACTTTCTCTTTTGGATGTTCTCCAGTTAATCGGTTCATGTTGAATCACCGACCGACTAGTTGAGAAACTAGTCAGTCAGTGATCCTTCTTTGACTGACTAGACTGCTTCAGAATAGAGCCGTTGGAGCATTAAATGCCACGATTTTTGCTTTCTCTTTCCTCTATCCTATATATACTTGAAGGGCTTCTTGCTAAGCATTCAAAGCTGATATTTATTACATTTTAGAGAATCAAATAGAAGCATTTATTTCTCATTTCCAAGCTCATTCATTTCTCAAGAATCTCTCCCTCACTCTTATTCCTAAAGAGAGATTCATTGATTTTGAGCCATTCAAGCCAAGAGCTTGATTCTAGGTCACCAGCTCCTCCCTAGGCTTCCATTGCTGGTCAACTTCTTCGAGCTAGGGTTTGGTGACTTCTTCTCCTCCAAAATTCTCCTTGCCCTAAAATCGTAAGTTTACTCAAGGCATAGGATTTTGTTGGTACGCATTTCATATCTCGTTTTACTTTGATATTGCAAGCTTTACTCTCGGTTGTGGGAGTTTGTGTGTGATCCCGGTTTGTGAGAGTCACATTTTCATTTGTGTATGATTTGATCTTGTAGAGGTTTTCTACAAGTATTTCATAGTGCAAAATTGAGTTAGAAGTTTCTAACTCAGGTATCCGGAGGGTATCTTGGTGTTTGGGACGTAGGATCACCGGGAACAAGTCGGGGAGACTTGGGTGGATCCGAACCCGTTAATTCATTTGTTTGAGATTGTATTTCTTTGTTGTCAATGTTTTCATTTCCTCATTGTTGGTTGAGTTTGCAAGATAATTAGAAATTATCTTCTTAATTATTTTAAAGTATTATTCACCCCCCTCTAGTACTTGTTCAGTAGCTATCCGTGTATTACAATCATCACCAACACATCGAAACTGCATCGTGTCACCATCGTGGGTGACACACACTCCATCATCCATCTCCTCATGATCCTCAATTTGTAGGCTCTTAACATCCTTTACCTGTCTCTCCTGCAACCCATCAGCCTGCTCTGATCGGTATCCCATGGGGTCGTAAGAAAAAGAGCCCAAGAGTGGTTCCTCAGACTGGCACTGGACCTGCTGCTCTGCCTCCTGAAGTAGAAACTGGGACTGGACATCATCCTCATATCCAAGTGATGGCTCTCTAGATGGCACAGTCTGCTCCCACTCTGCAAGGTCCCTCAGGTACAACCATGCATCCTCTGTAGTGTATGCAAAGAAATCTCCACCACTGCTCATCTACACAAAGTCCCGTGTCAACGGCTGCAATCCTGTGTAGAAAATCCGAAGTAGATCGTCTGCGCTGAAATCATGGCATGGATACCCAAGCACTAAATCATCGAATCTCTCCAAAACCTGATAGTAAGTCTCACCATCAAACTAGACAAATCTCTCCATGTGTTCCTCGAATGCATGGCGCATCTGTACCTGATTCCTATAATAAGTAGGAAAGAAAGCTCGAAGGAAATCAATCTAAAAAGAAAGCCATGTAGAAAAAGAATCTCGAGGATAAGCATCAAACCAGATTTTAGCATCATCTCTCAAAGTATAGGGGAACACTTTAAAATAAATAAAATCTACCCAAGTGTTCTCATCAAACAAATCCCAAAACTCTTTTCTACACCATTATTCAAACTTTTGCATAAATGAACTAGGATTTTCCAACCACGTACCATGAAAGAACGGTGGGAGTTGTGAATCCTCCGCATAAGCATCACTAAAGTTTGAAAATAAATCCATAAAAAAAATTATCCACAAAAGATTTTTGAAATAAAAGATATAAATAAAGAAAAACGACTCAAAAAGTATAAAATAAACAACCAAAAAGACTCAACACTAAGCTGGAAGTACTACACCTAAAGTGTCCAAAACCAACCAAAAATGTGAGTGTGAAAACCGTTGTCCCTGGCAACGGCTCCAAAATGATTGACCGCAAGCCGTGCACAATCCAAGTAGGATGCACACGCTCGCCTCCCAATGGTAGGAGTGTCAAAGCAATATAATCCCAGTAAGTACGGGGTCGAATCCACAGAGACAATTAGTTTCACATTCACAATCTCGATTGGTTAAGGAAATGCTAAAGGTGTTGGTACGAGCAACTAAACTAATAAGTGTAGTGTGGAGTGTGGTGGTAAGACGGTCGATCCATACCCAAGGTAGGTAGGGTGGAGACCAAAGTGTGGAGATAGTCAAGCAAGGAGAGAGTGTGGAATGGGGTGTCATTAGGGTTGTGACTTGATTAGAAATAGGTTCATCCCAAATGAATCAACCCTCGCATCCATTTCAAGGTATGCAGGATTGTGCACATAGGTAATGCCCATAAGGCACACCATCGTTCTACGGCCTAACCAAGGGTAAAGCACGATTCATCCGTGTGTTGATTAGTGGGTTGAAATTCCTAACTTAAGCTCGTGAGTCAATCCTTGCATCCGTGTCAATAGAATGCAAGGATGGTGCACGTAGGTGTGACCCTTAAGGTACACCACCGTTCTACGGCCCCACCAAGAGTAGCGCACGACTCAATAAAATCTAGGGCACAATCCAACAATCCACACTATCTAGCATCCATTTCAAGGCATGATATGTCTATTAAATGCAAGAGATGAGCAATTACTAATCAACCACACAACCCTGGTTAATCCCAATTCCACACACAAATGGCTCTAGGCCTTCATAATGAAAGAAACTTTATAATCACTTATGAAAAGCAAATAAACATTCATTATAAGCCAGAAATCAAACAACTATCAATGGGTCTCACTCTCATTCAACAATCATTCAATAATATTCATTACAAACAATAGAAGCCAAATGTTACAAGAGAGGGAAGAGATCACCAATAGAAGCCCTAGAAAAATAGGCTCTCCCCTTCCTTGAAGCTCCTCCAAGCTCTCCTAGACTCCAATGGCTCCAACCCTAGCCCTAGATCTTGGGGGAAGAAGATGGTGGTCTAAAACCCCCAATGGAACAGTAAAAATGAGGCTGACCAAATTCCCCCCATTACATCAGAGTTTAGGGGTTTAAAACCCCTAGGGCATTGCATCCCAACCCTCTAAAGAAGCATCCAATGGCCCACAGCGACTGGAGAGAAATCGGCTTAAGAAAAACCCGTTTCTCGTAACCCAGATCCGCCAGGAAAACCCCGCGACATGAGACTGCTGAACAAACGTCAGTCGCCTGTCGTTGGTCAGGCAGCGTAGCTTCCTAAGGAGGGGTAGGCGACTGTCTTGAAAATCACAGTCGACTGTGAATGACATAGGCGACTGTCTTTTGTGCTTCAGTCACCTGCTACAGAAACTTCAAATCGACAGAGAGTTGGATTTCCTTCGCCCCTTCGGGAGGAGATGAAACAGTCGACTGCTGAAGAAATAGCAGTCGACTGCATAGTGGTACAGTCGACTGTCAATCCTTCTGCAGACAACTGTGTTGCCCTTTGGCTTGCTCCAGGTGACTGTCGAGATAACATGCGACTTTCATTGTAAGGACAGTCGAATATCCTGGCTCCATGTTCACTTCTCCAATTACTTGATTTTTTCCCCTTCTGGACTCCTGAAAAATCCAGAAAAATATGTGAAATACAATTCATGTTTATAAAGCTTTGGAGAGTGAAATTGTGCTGAAATAAAATCATATCCTAAAAAGATGATGAATTGGTGCAAATATAGTTAAGTGAGTATGATTCAATGAGTTATAAGCACAAGATGGGTGTTGTTATGGGGTTTAAATATACACTTTTCACTACGAATCAGAGTCTCGAGACAAGGGTCCCAGAGAGAGGAGCCCTCAAAGCAAGGAGCGCCTAACTTATGCTAAGCCTAGCGCTCCCAAGCTGGAGGTTCTCGCTTACGCCCCACGAGATGAGCTGGTCCAAGAATCAGCCAAGAAAGGCAAATATGAGGGATGACCTCAAATTCTGCAAGTACCACAATGACTACGGGCACGATACCAACGACTGTTGGACTCCAAAAAAGAGATCGATGCACTAGTCAAGTGAGGACATCACCTAGCTAACGATCAACCTAGCAAAGAGGGATCCTCGAAGCAGAAGGGCAAGATGACATGGTCACCTGTCACTAAGGTGGTCGACTAGCTAGCCTTTCGGGCTCAGGGTCAAATAAAAAGGTGGTAGGCAAAAGCAACTCCGATGAATATTTCTATCAATCCTTTCAATAAAGCATGTCTTTTCATCAACTAAAGTTTTTCTTAAATGAATTTTACAAAATCTATCCCATCAAATTTCCACTAAAACGATCCAATCCTTCGGAGGTCCGGATAAGCTGAATTCATAGTGATGAAACTCGTGCGGCTATCCTAACGTGTCGTTAGCTGCAAATTAAAGGGACCACCCATTCGCCACTGAAAGACTGACTGACGTGTCGTCAACTGTAAGTCGAAGGGGCCATCCCTTTGCCACTGAACGATTCACTGACGTGTCGTCAGCCATAAGACGAAGGGCCACTCCTTCGCCACTAAATGACTCACTGACATGTCATCAACCCTAAGCCGAAGGACCACCCCTTCGCCACTGAATGACTCTCCAAACGTGTCGTCCGTCGTAAGTCGAAGGGGCCACCCTTTTGTCACTGAACGACTCATTGACGTGTCGTTAGCCATAAGCCGAAGGGCCACCTATTCTCCACTAAACGACTCTCCTAATGTATCGTCAGTCGTAAGCCGAAGGGCCACCACTTTGCAACTGAACGACTCTCCCAACGTGTCGTCAGCTGTAAGTTGAAGCGGCCACATCTTTGCCACTGAACGACTCACTGACGTGTCGTCAGTCTTAAGTCAAAAGGGCCTCCCCTTCACCACTGAATGACTCTCCTAACGTGTCGTCAGCCGCAAGTTAAAGGGGACATCCCTTCACCACTGAATGCCACACTTACATGTCGTCATCCGTAAGTCGAAGGGGCCACCCCTTCACCACTGAACGACTCACTGACGTGTCGTCATCCGGAAGTCGAAGGGGCCATCCCTTCGCCACTGAACAACTCACTGACGTGTCGTCAGTCGCAAGTCAAAGGGGACACCACTTCGCCACTGAACGCCTCACTGATGTGTCGTTAGCCACAAGTCGAAGGGGCCACCCCTACGCTACAGAATGACTCACTTACATGTCGTCAGCCATAAGTCGAAGGGGCCAACCCTTCGCCACTGAACGACTCACTAACATGTCGTCAGCCGTAAGCCGAAGGGCCATCCCTTTGCCATTGAATGAATCTCCTAATGTGTCGTCAGCCGTAAGCCGAAGGGCCACTCCTTTGCCACTGAACGACTCTCCTAACGTGTCGTCATCCGTAAGTCGAAGGGGCCACCCTTTCGCCACTGAACGACTCATTGACATGTCATCAGCCATAAGCCGAAGGGCCACCCCTTTGCCACTGAACGACTCTCATAATGTGTCATCAACCGTAGCTGAAGGGCCACCCCTTCGCCACTAAACAACTCTCATAACGTGTCATCAGTCGTAAGTCGAAGGGGACACCCCTTCGCCACTGAACGACTCACTGAATGACTCACTGAAGGGGACATCCCGTTGCCACTAAATGACTATCCTAACATGTCGTCAGCCGTAAGTAGAAGGGGCCACCCCTTCGCCACTGAACGACTCACTGACGTGCCGTCAGTCATAAGTCGAAGGGGCCACCCCTTCGCCACTGAACAACTCACTGACATGTCGTCGGCCGTAAGTCAAAGGGGCCACCCCTTTACCACTTAACGACTCACTGACATGTTATCAGCCGCAAGTCAAAGGGGCCACCCCTTCGTCACTGAACGACTCACTGACGTGTCGTCAGCCATAAGTCAAAATGGCTACCCCTTCGCCACTAAACAACTCACCGTAAGTCGAAAGGGCCACCCCTTCGTCACTGAACGATGCACTGAGGTGTCTTCAGCCGTAAGTCGAAGGGGCCACCCCTTCACCACTAAACGACTCACTAACGTGTCATCAGCTGCAAGTCAAAGGGGCCACCCCTTCACCACTGAATGACTATCCTAATGTGTCGTCAGCCGTAAGTTGAAGGGCCACCCCTTCGTCACTGAACGACTCCCGTGTCATTAGCTGTAAGTCGAGAAAATTGATCCCTCACCAAGGAATTTAGTGGTCTAGTTCTAAAATGTTTCGATGGCTTACCCTCGATCGTCTTGAAGCAGGGTCTAACCCATCGAATGGGGCCATCAGCCAATACAACCACCACATGGCGTAAGCGGCAACAAGCAAATAGATGCAACGACAAACAAAAATATACAAGCCGACTTTTCTGGCACTTATATTACGAAAATTTTTTTTCGTTTACATCTACACGACCCCCTATACAATCAAAAATTACTAAAGCATGAGTAAAGGGTGCACCGAGATTCTACAACGGCTGACTAGGTCCTTGGCCTCCCTACAGCACGGCCGCAGACTCTGGGCCTCCCGAAGCATATGCTCCTGCATCGTCACCAGTCATGGGAACAACTTCCCCGGTTGCAGCAGCATCCTCCGTGCCTTTGCTCGATTCGTCGTCAACAAAATTTGGAAACATCAGAGCGAGCTAATCGATCTCAATGTAGAGCTCAGGGAATCGGTTTTTCATTTCCAATCGACATCGCCCATAGCCTTTCATGTATAGCTCGTCGAAATCAGAAAACGAATCATTGAATTCCTGAACCGCCCTCTTCGCTACGGCCTCGACGCTAGCTTTCTCCTCCAGCAGAGCCTTCTCTACCCACTCCCTCAAGACAGATTGCTCGGCTTCTCTTTTACGAGACTCTCTTAAGTCATGCTTGAGCTGCTGAATGTGATTCAGTCTCAATTTTCACAGAAGCCTAATGTTAGCTAGCTCAACCTGAGACTTCTCCATGGCCAACTTTACGGCCCCCAGGGTGACATCGTGATTAGCCACCACCGGCGCACGTCGATGCAATGCAGCGATGGCCACAAGAGCGTGCAAACAAAGCACAGTACATGATAACCATGCTTGCCTCGCCTACAGTGGAGGATGGTGCAATAATTACCTGGATGTTGGTATGGATGGCTATTGACACAAGTCGCTCGTAATCGACCCTTTCCACGACAGCTCTGTCCCATGGAAGGGTCACATTTTCAGCAATGCAAGAGGCAGTCTCGCAATCAAGAAGAGTAGAATACTCTCGCCTTATCGGAAACTCCGCTTGAACGAGCTCCTCCACGGAGCACTCAAAGGCAGCCTGTGGAGATCGACTCTCCATCAAAATCGACCCGAACTCATCAGGTATGTCTTCAGACAATTATACAGGAGGGAACAGGCCTCCCCAAGACCAAGAATCCTCGTGAAAAAGGAGCTCTGGGGGGACCCGGGTCTCCCCCAAATCTCCCTCTAGAGGAACACCCCTCTCTTGCTGGGAGACATACTCTGCAGCTTCATTCAACCCAGACGTTTCTGAGTCGTTGAGAAGAAGTCTCGGCTTCCTCTTACCCCCCCCCTCAAGTGCAACCACTTCAAATTCGGAGGCAGGCTTCTCCTTTTTCTTCCGTTAAAGACGGGGCACCTGACAGTCCTCTCAACAACAACGGGTTGATCCTCCGACGATTGGTCCGTCCTTTCCCCTATAGTTGGCACCCGAGAAGATAACATTCTCACCTCCGCCTCTCTGATGGAAGCCTCAACCGACTCCCTCAACGCAGGATCCACCTAATAATCCACGCCGGTGATGCCTGCAGAAGAAACAAACGAGTTAAGCCAAAGAACGAGGGTCGAACAGTTGTCAGGTACAATCGAACCAACCTTTTGTCCACATGGTCTGACGCAACACGTCATCGGACCACAACCACTTTGTCTTTCTCATGTTCTCTGGCAGACTTGTTAATTTGTCGGCGGCCTCTTTCTCCTCTCTAGTCAGAGGCTTATCCTCAGCATGGCCTAAGTCAGGGGCACACCAGCCGGTGCAGAATCTTGCTTCTCCTTGGAAGACCACAAACACTAACTCATCTTTCCATTTGGGATTGGAAGAGGGAAGGTCGTCAAATAGCTTCCTGCCTCGAGGGGCCGTTATCATGTACCAGCCCAGGGTCTTAAGGGAAGGGATCGAGAAGAAGTAATTGAACAGTCTCAGAGACGATTCGATTCCCTTCATCATGCACAGAGAAATAAAGCCCATCAGCATGCCAATGGTTTGGCATCACCTGGCAAAGGGAAATGTTCAAAGTGCACAAGATGTACCTCATGAAGGGGTACATGTGGAATCGAAGCCACTGTTGGAAGGCTTTGACATATACCCCAACCTTCCGATCACCGGGACGATTGACCCTCTCATCCCTCCCTGGCACCCAGATATGATAATCGAGGCAGACATAGTTTCCCTGAAGCTCAGGGATATGATCGGCTCCGACTTTAGACCACAGGTTCGCAATCAGGCCAGTCTCCATAGCCCCCACCTTTTTTTTGCACGACGTTGACCAAGCTCCTCTCAGAGGCAGGAACAGAGGACAAAGCCATTTCTTAAGAAGGAGGAAAATCTAAACCAAGGAAGATGAAGAAGGTATCTTCGAATTCTGTCGCTAGAACCATCTTATATTAGTAAGGAGACAACCCCATGATGAAACATATGTCAAAGATCCAAAGATGCTGAGCGTCTCGAATTTCGAACCGACGAATCGTCCGAATCGACGAGGCGGACGGTTTGGCGCCTGAAACTTGAGTGCTAATTTCTCGACTGACGTGCCCCATTAATGCGATGTAACGTTGCTTGACTTCAATAAGCAACCCCTTTAAGGTCGCACGACGGGTGCCATTGTTGAATCATTGGGCCGGCTCTCGAGATGACTCGATCGACAATGACTAAGTCCCACGGGGCCCACGAGAGGAGCCCAAAATCGACCCAGTCAAAGCTCACTAGACGGTCGACTGTTGCATTCTACCCACTCAAACGTGGGATTAAAGACGAGCCCGTACTCAGAGGGAACGTGGGCAACATTCACTCCTGTTAAAGGGGGATGATCGTGGCACCCTAAGGGGTGACCGTTATCTCCCCAATGTCACTGAAGAGACCCAAGAGGTCTATAAATACCGTAGGATTTCAATTCCCAAGGTACAAGATCTAATACATAGACTCTACTCTTTCAGCTCATATTCCTTACACAAAAGAGCTTGTGACGACAGATCTGAGGCAAACGTCCGTGGGTCGATCTCAACTGCTGCAAGCTCCCTCTCGTCCTTAAGTTCCCATACTAACTTAAGCATCGGAGGGGATTTGGGTCGAGACCCAGATCTGACCCCCTAACCTGTCTCTGTGGAGTAGATCGATGTATCTCCAACTTCCACGAGGGTCGTTTCCGAGCTTCCCAACTTCATACGACCGATGTACAAGCTCTCTGAGGGTCGCTTGACCACTGCATTCCAACCAACATACATCATCCGACCCTAGTTCTTCCAACCAAGGGTCCCACCTCACTCGCTGACGAGGCTCCGACTTAGCGCGAAGGGCCCACGTTATCTTGACAACTGTCTCGGTCATTTTTGTCCTTAACAATACTTTATCTTAAATTTCTTCCACTAAAGAGCTTGCGATGCTAGACCTGAGATAAGCCTTCGTGGGTCGATCTCAGCTTCTCCAAGCTCCTTCCCTCTCTTAAGTTCCATTCTAACTTAAGCATCGGAGGGGATTTGGGCCGGGACCCAGATCCGACCACCCTGACGATTCCTTATAATGCAGATCATTGAGCCCCGACCCTATAAGAGAGTCTCATCCGAGCTTCCTAACATCGATCGATCAACGATCGATCCATTCGAGGGTCGAACAAGCCCCGCAAGTCAAACATGATTTACCAATGACCCGGGTTCCTCCAACTTAGGGTCCCACTAAACTGACTGATAAGGCTCCGACTAAGTAATTAATGATCCACATCAGCATCTCAATAGATTCGGTCATTTTTGGCCACAGCAGACTCTAAATCTACATTTGGTAGTGTTCAGTCGGAGATTGTACCGCCGAATCTCTACAAAGGTCTCTGCGAGGTCCACGATATGGTCAGCTGGGCTCTTTGACTTGACCAGCATGTCATTGACATAGACCTCCAAGTTTCTTCCAATTTGGGCTTTAAAGACTTTGTTCACCATTTGCTGGTAGGTTTCTCCAATGTTCTTTAATCCGAAGGGCATCTTTCTATAGTAAAAGTCCCTCGATATGTAATGAAAGAAGTTTTCTCCTCATCTTCGAGTACCATTTGGATCTGGTTGTAGCTCAAGAAGACATCAATACTGTAGGGAAATTGGGCGTTCCCTTAGGGCACAAAAACTCTAGTCCAGTCCTAAGTCGGACGGAACATAGACACAAAAATCATTTTTGCAGCGGAAGAAAAACTAGTTAATCTAAATTAACATGCAAGTTAAAACATTTTTAACTTGGCCCTAAGGTCCAAGACCCTATGCCAAGATCTATGCCGACTTGGGATGGATCTGACCATCCCAAGAAGGATCTAGCCTACTGCGATTAAATTAAACTAATGCTAATAAACTACTTTAACCACATACCCGGAATCTCAGCCCTGGAGCAGGCGAGATGTTCCGCGCCGTCTTCCGAGCTGCTCCCGTCCCACGCCGAGCCGCTCCTCTGAACCGCTCCCCGAACCGCTCCTCGAACCGCTCCGCATCCCGAGGCGATCAATCCCCGTGCCGCTGAGCCAACCAACCGCCGAAGAAAGTTTCACGCGAGTGAAACCTCCGCCAAGATTTCGGATCCAGAATCCGAACTCCTTTGAGGCTTTGCTAGAGCCCGCAGGAGTAAGGCAGAAATTTTAGGGAGATAGAGAAATATTTAATTTAAGCTAAGATCCGAGCGTGCTCCAACATTTACGAGAGCCGCTCAGATCTAGAGCTTGGGACGAGTTTTGAGAAAGGGGGGAGACCCCTATTTATATAGGCGGCGGACTCTCCCCTTTTCTCAAAATCCGATGTGGGACTAAAAATTAGAGTTAATTAAATCAAGTTAGTTTGCACTTCACAAAGTGCAAACTTCCGTGAATTTTAACTCACTCACCGTTGAGCTTCAGGATTGATACAACCTATCAATACGACAAGCGTTCAACGGTGAACGCATAGGAAAAAACCGTTCGTCAATCGGAGGTCGTTTGACCCTCCAATTGATTGTTCAAACATCAGCCAAGAACCCTACCAAAGCACAACCCAGCCGTCACAAAAGCACGCAGCCCTAGGGCTGCGTGCGGCCTGCAATACGCCAGGCGCGTGCAGCGCACGCGCCTCGAGGCGCGTGCGCTGCACGCGCCTGCCTGGGCGCGTGCGACGCACGCGCCCAGCGCCTCAGCGCTGGGCGCGTGCGGCGCACGCGCCCAGCGGGCGCACAGGCGCCCGCGCCCGCTGGTAAGCGGGCGCGGGTCGGCGCCCGCTTCTGGCGGGTGCCCGCGCCCGCTGGAGCGGGCGCGGGTCTGCGCCCGTTCTCCAGCGGGCGCCCGCTGCGGCTGAAGCGGGCGCGGGCCTGCGCCCGCTCCTAGCGGGCGCCCGCGCCTTTTCTTTAGCTGGGTTCAGCCCACTAAGTTGGGCTGACCCATTAAGGCTTCTTTTGGCTGTTTTGGCTCTAACTTGAGCATCTGGCGTCCGATTTGGACGCCGTTTGAACCTGGGTCTAGACCGGGACATTCCCGTCTTACCCGTGAACTTTTCCTTGCGTTTATTTTATTAAATATTTTATTAAACAATTTAATACGTATTTAATCGCTTTTGCATCAAATGCAAAATAGTCCCTATCTAAGCTTAAATTACCATATTGCATCAAATGCAATTTTCTTTGCATCAAATGCAATTATTCTCCCTCACTAATTTCTACCTATTACTAGACGAAGCATTGCACTCTGTGTGAGACCCTACAGCCTGACCCTTACAACAGGTTGGGCTCGAAGCCCTATACGGCAGTGACCACGAGCAGTGGTTGCCGTCCCTGCTTCAGGAATCATCATTATGTGGTTGACTCATTGACATGAGTATTGTCGGGACCACCTGACTGTTTCCGTGATGAATTCCGTAGTTATAGTCTCTTCGTCTTAAATATGTCGTGTAGATCAAGTCTAGGGTACGGTCAAATTGTCAACCCCAATAACTTGACTCCGGTTAGTTTCTATCGATCTTTGGTCAATAAATGTTGGACTTCTTCCAACATACTCTGCGCAGAGTTTTTACTAAAGACCGAACTAACTCTACGACACTAACTCCCATTGACCGGGAGAGACGAATCCTCTCTTGGTCATTACTCGCCTCGTACGTTTCAAGTGACACCCAATCAAAAGACCTTTCGACAGGCCTTGCCTCGAAGCTAGGTCAGTTGATCTAAGTGGCACCGTTCACGCACAGGTCCGTCAAAATGACCTCAAGTCAAAAGACCAACTATCCTATCATCACTCAGAGTTATCACTGACAGATTGGTCAATATAACCATATGATAACTCTAGTGGATCGTTCAGTGAACTCATTCTAATGAGCACCCGTGTCTCGTCTTCGACTTCGCCAAGTCAAGCGATCATGAGATCATCGCCACCGCTAAACGGTGAAGACTAAGACACAATGGTCTATCCGATGTTTCGATATCCTTGTCTCGAAACATCTATGACCACGAACCATTTCAGACTTATGCTACAGACGGTCAAACGTTTCTCCATGATCGAGATACTCATCTCGATACCCGTTTGACCTTGCATAAAGTCTCAGGACTTTACCTAAGTCGATATCTAATTATAAAATAACTTAGATAAATTATTACCAAACAGCTTACTGTTATTTCGAACAAGATGTTTGTGCTATTCACACAGGAATAAATGGCCTTGAGGGCATCATATTCCTACAAATACAGCTCAGGAGCTCGTATCCAGCAGCATTATCTACGAGGTGATCGATCCAAGGCAGGGGTAACTGTCCTTCAGGCATGCCTTATTAATGTTAGTGAAGTCCACACACATTCTCCATAAGTCATTCTCCTTCTTCACCATCACCATATTAGAGAGCCACTCAGGATAATGAATTTCCCTGATGAAACCATCCTCTAGAAGCTTATCAACTTCTCATGCGGTTGCCTTCATTTTGTCACCCCCGATGTTCCTCTTCTTCTACTTCACTGGTTTGATGGTCGGATTGACGTTCAACTCATGAAAGATGACGTGGAAGTCAGTGACTGGCATATCATCGAGAGACCAAGCAAAAATGTCTGCATTCGCCCTCAAGAATATAATCAACTGTTCTCTTAAGGCAGAGGAAAGTCTCGACCCTATAAAAACAGTCTGTCCATCTTTGTCAGAGATACTGATTGACTCAGTCTCCTCAAGTGGGGTTGGCCGTCGATCCACCAGGTTTCCCACATTGTTGTGGATGTCAACCTGGCTTGTTTGCTCTGCTCTCCTGATTGTGACTGATAGAAGGTAGCATGACTGAGAGACAAAGCAAAAACGTCTGCATTAGCCCTCAAGAATATAATCAACTTTCTCTTAGATCAGAGGAAAGTCTCGACCCTATAGAAACAGTCTTTCCATCTTCGTCATAGATACTGATTGACTTAGTCTCTCAAGTGGGGTTGGCCTCCAATCCACCAGGTTTCCCTCATTGTTGTTGATGTCGATCAGGCTTGTTTGCTCTGCTCTCCTGATTACGACGGATAGAAGGTAGCATGACTTAGATTGCATCTGATTCACTTTCACCTTTCTGACCCCCTGAGGAGTCTAAACTTGATCATTTGGTGGAAGGCTGAGATTACCACTTCTATCGAGTTAAGAAGCGGTCGACATATGATTCCATTATAAGCTTAGTTGATATTCACCACAATGAAGTTGATCATTCGG
Organism: Scilla litardierei; assembly: GCA_030789695.1. Lineage (NCBI taxonomy): Eukaryota > Viridiplantae > Streptophyta > Magnoliopsida > Asparagales > Asparagaceae > Scilla > Scilla litardierei. Next base: position 45,400 of record JAULAV010007825.1, read on the forward strand.
GTAACCTGACAAGGGAATTTCCCCAGGGTGACTGGCAGTGCGTTCACGTCCACGGCGGGAGAGGCATGTCCCATGAAACCGACGACGGGACCAGGACATGCTTTTAGTTCAGATGTGGTCAATCCCATCCTCTCTAGTGTTGTTAGGAAGAGTATGTCACACAATTCCCCAATCTCCTTACTTCGACTGTGCTAATAATGGCGCTGATGACGATTGCATCATCATGCGACAGCTCCACACCCTCCATATCCTCATCTGAAAAAGCTGTATGAGGTGTGGCATCCCTTGGTCGCTTCCCCCCACCCCCATTGCAGTGGTCATCACCCTACCAACGTACGAACTCTGGAGAGAGGAAGGTAACTCACTGTGTGGTGGTTCACCTGATATCATGTCGAGGACATCAATACCGGGCCGAGTTGAGGCATTCTCCTTAAAGGGGATGAGCCCCCTCGTCTCCCAGTTGTTGGGGGTAAGTCAACATTGTCTTCTGGATTAGCAGCGACGGGGATGTTGACTCCTTTCTCACAAATGGGACAAAATGTTGATAGGTGAATTCGTCGAGCAGTGAAGTAGAGCTGACGAGAATGCCTCCGGTGATGTGGCTCTTCGTCGGCTGAGGTGTGGGACCCGTAGATTGCGAATTCTTGGTCAGAGAGAGCTAAGTCCGAGCTATAGAGGGACAACCCAACCTAACTCCAAGTGTTCTGAGCTATCTGCTGAGATGAGGACTAGGCTATCTACAGCACAAACAAATCATCTGGGTGATCAGATCTGGGTTCCGAGCCAAATCCCCTCCGATATTTAAGTAAGTAACGGACATAAAGATAACTTGGGGCTGCTAGGCCCGACTTATTGGGAGGTCATCCGATCACTGTCCCGTCGGGTTATGGAGGAAGAAATATAAGTGGAAAGTAAAGGAGCGAGTTGTCAGAGTACCTAGTGCTTAGTATCTCTGGAGCTTGAACCCTTCTTTCATTGTCATCTTTCCTATTTATAGGTAATGATTTCTCCTTTTCACTGGTTAATAGGTAACAGCTTTGCCTTTATAAAGGCATGTTTATCTTCGGGAATGGGGATAACAGCTGCCTATTTACTCCGCTATTATTAACAAATCCCTTGATATTAACGGGGCTCAACGGGCAGATGAACTGGCGCTTTGACTGGGTAAGATGCTTGCTTTCCTCAGAGAGTTCTTGAGCCATTGGTACAAATTTCTCTTCTCATGGGCTTTCCTTATCGGACAAAATATCCATCTCCGCTTCGAGGGGCCGGCCCAATGTATCAATAGTAGTAAAAGTAGTAGTAATAATAATAACAGGAAAGGAAAGAATTCTCTCCATTTGCGGTAAAAAAGTATGCTCTTTACATATACATTTTTGATGATTAACACAATTCAAGTTGATCTAAATATCTTTAAATATAGATAGATTATAAAATTTTTGTTGGTTTCTTAATTATAGTTACTAACTAGTTTCGATGTAATAGAATTTTTGTCACTCCTTAAATCAAGTAGCTAAAGGCTTAAAGGTCATTAAATCTTTGGTGATTTGTGAGCTACAAAACATAACAATTCACAAAAGCATTGTCGATCCTTTGAAGTGTTGTTTTCCGGGGTGTAAATATGGTCGTCACGGTTGGATCTCCATATTGGTATGATATTGTTTGCTCTGGGCCCACTGGCCCGCACGGATTTGGAATTAGGCTTCACCCCAAAAGGCCTCATCCCAATGGTGATACACAACTGATATTTTTACCCCCACCAAGATCCCCAACCTAGCCGATTTGGGATTATTGTTTGCAACCCAACTATCCCTACCCGAACAATGGACCACATGTGAAAGAGCTCAGTCAAGCCTCCTTATCAAGCTCCACCAGAGCCTCCCTACTCCATTTGCTCACCACCTGAGCTCGGTAGTGATGCACCGGCCTAAGCTCCACCTTGAGCCTGAGCAATGTGGGAGGTTTGTCGAGCGCTCCAAACCCAAACTACATGAGTCCTATCCTCAGCAGTCTGGTGAGCCGGAGGAGTGTCACGCCAAGTTTCGGGTCTCGATGGACTAACCCGGAACTGTCGAGGTTGCTTCTAGGTAGTTCGGTAACTAAGGAGCTCACAAACTTCACATTGGTTAGCAACTGATCTTGGTACATGTCTACTAAGCTCCAACCCATCGCTAGAGATTCGGACCAGCTCTGATACCATGTTGTTTTCCAGGATGTAAATAGAGCCATCATGGTTGGATCTACAAATTGGTATGATAATATCTGCTCTGGGCCCACTGGCTCACACGGCTTTGCAATTGGGCTTCACCCCAAAAGGCCTCATTCCAATGGAGATACACAACCCACATTTATGCCCCACCAAAATCCTCAACCTAGGCAAAGTGTGACTATTGTTCGCAACCCAACAATCCCTACCTGTACAATGGACCACTTGCGAATGAGGTCGGTAGAGCCCCTCCTTACCGAGCTCCACATGAGCCATTTTCTCCCCCACCTAAGCTCGGGATGCACCTGCCCGAGCTCCACCTTTAGCCTCATTCGAGCTCCACCTTCAGCCTCAGCAATGGGAGAGGTTGTATAGCGCTGCAAACCCAAACTGAGTCCCATCATCGACAGTCCGGTGAGCTGGAGGAGCGTCACGCTAAGTTTCGGTTCTCGATGTACCAACCCGGAACTGTCGAGGTTGCGTCTTAGCAGTTCGGTAACTAGGGAGCTCACAAACTTTACATTGTTTAGCAGCTGAGCTCAGTACGCACATGTCTACCGAGCTGCCGAGTCGTTCACATTGTTTAGCATCGGAGCTCGGTACTTACCTGTCTACCGAGCTACAACCCATCGCTAGAGATTGGGAATGGCTCCGATACCATATTGTTTTCCGAGTTGTAAATATGGCCGTCACGGTAGGATCTCCACATTTGTATGATATTGTTTGCTCTGGACCCACTGGCATGCATGGCTTTGCAATTGGGATTCACTCAAAAGGCCTCATTCTAGTGGAGATACATAACCGATATTTATACCCTACCAAGATCCCAACCTAGCCGATACGGTACCCTTGTTCGCAACCCAACAAGAAATACTCGAAGAACAACTCTTTAATCGCCAAACGAAAAGGGCTATGTTTGCTGACCTCGTTCTTACACTGCCCTCGTGTTGTTTGTGTAAATGAAGGGCAAGAATAGGACAAGAAGACGAGAGAGAGTCACATTGTTAATTAAATCATGCACCATCACAGAACACTCAAGTTTCCTTTTTCTTGTTTAACACCTGTAGCTAGCTTGCTTCATCCTCTCTCTACAACTGTACATATGCTGCATTTTTCAAAGACATCACTTGTGACGTACTGACAAATATCTACTTGACTAATTAAATAACTAACTAACTAACTAATCAATTAATTAAGAAGCTGATAATCCGCACATGCTCTCTCTCTCTCTCTCTCTCTCTCCCCATTCGAGCTACCCGCAGTTCAGCATAGGCAGCAAACAAAGAACTTAAAGCAAAGCGACACACGGGAAGCTTCCGCCCACTCCCTAATCATCTGACTTGTGCTTGCGGCATCTGCGACTCATATAACCTAACCCCTCTTAAGTGTTGATGACGTAGTACGTGGCAGCATTGTCCGTCTGGACTGAGTTAAGTATTTACTCGAACGATCACGCGATGTCCAAATCACAAGCAGCAAGAATGTTGATGTGTCTAGCCTGTTCGCAACACGTCCACCACCCTACGGCATTTTCGTCAGTATTCCCTCTCTGCTCTGCTCAAAGGTTAAACCCTATAAATTGGCAAAGCAACCTCAATTGTCTCGTCTCTCATTTGTTGGAACTTATCCAACTTAGTTTGATCTTAATCCAACATTGAGCTAATATGTGAATATAATTATATATATGCTACACTGACATATGAAGCCTGTTATATAAGTGATTTCATTTATTTGGTTAAGTGGGCTTAAATGAGTCGATCAGGTTGTGTGCCTTTATGTGTCGAGACAATTGGGCTTCAATTCGTTGATGGGCCAAATTGGAAACCGTAGGGCTAAGGAGACTGGTTTATTTATATGCGGTCATGAACCCCAGAACACACGAACAAGTTAGCCGTCTTTTCTACGTCCCGTCGCTAGAAGAGAAACCGTGAGAAGGGCAAAAGAATTCTTCAACGGTTGAATCGTGTGGATTTGGAAGATCACCCATTTTGTTATCGTCGGGATCTCTTTCAGACTACAGCTATAGATTCAGGTATACTTCCGCTAATCAAAGAATGTAACGTTTTAAGATTCAACATGCCTACATCTAGATCTGTATTATTAGTGTTGAATACAGATCTAGATCTCTAGTTCTTTTAAGTGTTATCAGAGCCTACTAGCTTGGATCTTAATATTTTGCCTCATCTATGCGTAGATCTGATAAAAAGTAGGTTTTTTAATCTGTTTGGAGTTTTTGATTGATATTTCCTGTTTAAAAAAAATATAACCCTAGATCGGGGGGCGGCCCGCTAACCGCCGCCCAACACGGATCAGGAGGGGGCGGCTCTACCGCCCCCGTCAGAAGATCGGCGTCGGCCTTGCCGGCACCGACGCGGTGAGAAAGGGGCAGGCCTGGCCGCCCCTGTTAGACAAGCAGGCGCCTCCGGCGGCTGCTGCAATGAGAGAGGGGCGACGCCCTGCCGCCCCTCCGTCGGAAACGAGACCAGAGGTGCGGCACCTGCCGCCCCCAGTCGACCATCGGAGGGGGTGGCACCCCGGCGCCCCCTTCTGTCGGAACAGCAGGACCACAGTCGGGGGACCTGTCGTAAACTGCAGAGGGGGGTAGCTCCCACTGCCCCCAGTCGGTGATCAGGGAGGGGGCGGTGCCCTACCGCCCCCATTCGGAACCCAGAAAAGGGGGGGCACTCCGCTGGAACCACCCAGTCGGCGATCAGATGCTGGGGAAGCCCCCCCCCCGGCGGATCGGAAAACGGGGCGTGGCTCCGTCGCCCCCTCGCTGGGTATAGCAGGAAAGGGGGCAGCGCCCTATCATACCCTGTTGGAAGACAGCGACATCGGCCACCCCTGCTGGCGCCGGATGCGAGGGAAGGGGGCGGCGGAGGCCACCCCCTGGCTCCTTCCTGCTAGGGTTTCTGAAACCCTTGGAGGCCTTGGGCCAAAATCAATCCCAAAACAACTTTTTTTCAAAAAAATATTCTAAAACAGTACATATGCTGACTCTTATGGGCCTATTCAATGGGCTTTCATTTATGGGACTTTTGTACACTAATTTTTGGGTCATTTGGACACTAATATGGGCTTGTTTCATGAGAATATTAACACATATATTAATAAGGAAATAATATGGCTTTTTTATACATATATAATTTCTTTGAGTTATACTTTTGTGTTAAAATAATTTAATTTATTTAAATTCAATTTTAGGCATGTGTCATTATATATATTTCGAAATGATTGTAATTAAATCAAAATCCCATCAAAGTGGGCTCTAATGAAGAGATTATTTTTCATTTCAAAATATAAAAGGCTACGTAAATAAGTTGTATGAATATTTAGCACCTAAAATTTTAAATAAAATGTTTTGTGTATATATTTCCTTTCGGCCTATTCTGTGGGTTAACGTTTAGTTTCATTTAAATTCTATTTCGGGCACATTTGGTTATGTTTCGAAATAATTTTAATTAATACGAACCCCCATAAAAATGGGCTCTAATGTAGAGATTATTGTTATTTCAGAATGTAACAAGTTGTAGACATACTTTGTATGGTTGGTTGCCTAAAAACTCAATTTAAATTGTATTGAAGGAGGAAATAAAAGGCTTTAACTCATTGATATGTTTAAAAGGCCTTAAGGAATTTTGTGTACTAACCATCAAGTAAATGGCCTAAAGGAAATTTGACACATTTTAAAGTTATATATATAATGAGATATGGTGTACAATTATATATAGAACTTTTTATGTATGTTCATTTACACATTAGTACACATACATACCACATTTTAAAAAAGAAAATTTGTGTTGAAACTATGGATTTTATTTAACTCAAAATAAGTGATGTAAAAGGTGGAATAAAATGTTCTTATATATATTTCCACTAAAAGAAATCATTTTTTTTAAAAAATTCAGTTTAGTTTAAAAATCAAAATTTTGGCATAATTAATTATATATTTCGAATAGAGATTAGTTGGATCATCAACTCACCAAAGTGGGTTTTCTTGTGAATATTAGTTTTAATCTCGAAATATAAGAAGTTAAATACATACTTTTGTATGAAAATTTTGATTGCCTTAAATTCGATTTTGAATAAAAGTGGACTTGAATATTTCCATTTAAAGTATAAATTCATGTATTAAAAATGCGACATAGATTCAAATTTTGCAAATGTATATATTTTTTTGGAAATGACTTGGTGTAATCAACATCTCACCAAAGTGAACTCTGTTGCTTTGCATCATTTTATTTCATAAATATCAAAAGAATTTTTATGTGCATAATTTCATATGAATGCTATATCGGCCCAAAGAAAGATTACCGTTCTATATTATTTTATGGACACCTGTGGCAATAGACAAGGTGATGATTAGTGAGACAATGCATGCAAATTTAATTCGGCACAAAGGAAGTTTTATTTTTGGCATGTTATTATTGTCATTGTCTGATTGCTACATCAAGATGTTAATGACTAGTCAATAGATTATCCAAAGATAAATGTTGAGCTAGTATCGGATGTCTTGAGATGAGAAAATATCATTAATTTGAATTTGGTGTTGTTTTGTTTAATACTCATATGAACAAGTTACAACTGTTTTCTTATTCTCGTTTTCAGCTATTATTCCTAAAAAAATTTTATGCCCACCTCAAATCTATTACAGTACTTAATAGCTCTAACTTCAAGGCATGAAAGGAGAATCTTTTGATAATCCTCGGAATCATGGATCTTGATCTGGCATTAAGGACTCATAGTCCTCCACCACTCACTAATGAGAGTACCTCGGATGAAAAGAGAGAGAGATGGAAGAGTGGAAGAGATCAAATCGCATGTGCATAATTCTTGTGAAGAATGCCATTCCAGACTATCTCAGGGGCTCTATTTCAGAGAAAATTGCCACATCTAAATGGTTCCTTATTGAGCTTGAAAATGGATTTGTCAAGAATGAAAAGAGTGAGATTAGTACACTCTTGACAAACCTAACTTTAATGAAATATGAAGATAAATGGAACATCAGTGAGCACATATTGAAGATGTCTAATCTTGCTTCAAGGTTGAAATCACGTGAGCTAGACCTCCCTTAGGATCGGCTAGTGCATTTTGTTTTAATATCTCTTCCATCACAGTTTAGCCAGTTTAAGGTGAGCTACAATTTGAAGGAAAAGACTTGGTCTCTGGATGAGCTCGTCTCATACTATGTCACAGAAGAGGAAATGCTTAAGCAAGAGATAACAGAAAGCACTCACATGTCCTCCACCTTTAACAAAAGGAAGAAGGATACTGAAGCTGCAGATACAAGTTCTCAAAAGAAACAACAAAGGGAACTGAAAAGTTCAGAAGGTAATAGTTGTTTCTTCAGTGGAGTTGAAGGGCATATAAAGAAGCATTGCACAAACTATCATGCTTGGCGTGCTAAAAAGGGTATGCTTCTTTAATTTGGTTTAAGTCTATAGTTAATTTCTTTTTTTATAAATTTTGGTACTTATAGACATGTGATGGAAAGATACTGGTATAACCACTCACATCATTGTGTCTATACATGGTTGCTTAAGATGCCAAGAGTCGAATGATGTTGAAAGATACATCGATATGGGCAATGGCAAGATGGTTCAAGTAGAAGCAAATAAAATTTAGATTATTTTTAAAGGGCTAGATTGAATTTGAATTTTTATGAGACTATTATATACCGTTTTAACAGAATTTAGATTTCTTTTTCTATTTTTGAACAAATTCGGCTAATATTGTTCAATAATGAATGGAAAATTTGGTTGTCTCATGATTCAAAATTCGGTTATTCTGGTTCTTTAAAATTTCATTATAATCTTCATTTATTTGGAAATATTGATTCATTTACAGAATTCCTATATTTAAGTACATGTGTTATAAAGAAAGAATTAACAATGAGAATTCAGTTATTTGATTGTAGTTTATATCCTTAATAAAGTTTCAACAAAATAACTTAAATCACTTGCATATTTGGAGATGTCCAACTAAGTTAAGGCCTTATAAAGCCTAATAAAGAAACTGGACATAATGCTAATGATTTTCTTGTTTTTTTGAATAGTTTAAACGGTAATATTTGTATGATTTTACATAATCCCAATATTAAGTTAGTTTACGAATTAGGAAATGCACACCTATTTGAGGATGTTGAGTTTGAGGGGGAAAATTTAGTCAGTGACATTATTCTTGAAGATGATTATATTCCCATGGGTCTTGTTGGCATTGTTCAGGATAGTATTTCTGACATTGTTCAAGACACAATAAATTCAAGATAATGTTGCAATTCCTCTTATTCGGGAAATTGTTCTGAAGGATAAACTCTAGCACCTCAAAGCACTAATCGTCATTCAGGAAATCCATTAAAGAGGTGAGAAGTACAGTGTTAAGGTATTACATTGTAATTCTCAAGAACATATGGTTGACATTAAGAATGATGGAAGTTCAACTTACATCAAGTCATAAAAGTTCTAAAACTCTAAAATGGATTAATGCATTAATTAAGAAAGTCTTTGTGGGACACATGAAATCTTATCTCATTGCCATAAGGTTTGAAATCTATTGATTGTAAATGGATTTTTATAATCAATAGGAATTCAAAAGGGTATTAAGAAAAGATTTAAAGCGTATCACTAAGGACTTTATACGGAAAAGAATGCATTAATTAAGAAGAGACTTTCTATTCAGTTTTCATGAAAGACTATGTAAAGTTTATAATAGCATTAGTGGAGCATTTCAATATCGTTAATGATATTTTAAGTTTCATTAAGTAATCACCTCGTTCGATTTTGAGATGATGTTTGATGCTGTAATATATATTAAGGTTTGTAGGAGTATGTAATTTCTATGATATCTATGTGGTAATGTATATTAAATTCTGTGGGAGACAAGTTTAGTCTCAACAAGTGCCCCAAGAATAATCATCAGAAGATTTCCTTTATAACGCATTAATAGGGAGTCTAAAGTATGCTCAGGCTTATATGCATTTGGTTATTGCATATATTACAGGAATGTTGGGCGCAGATTCTCAAGTTCAGGAGTAGACCATTTGACAGCAGCCAAATGGGTCTATGGTATTAATAGAGAACATAAAGGGTTACATGTTCAAAGATCAGTAGTCAGAAAATTTTGAGATCATTTTGGTATACTGACTCTGATCATTTATTGGATGCAAAGAATGTATGAAATTTATATTAGGCGCCATCTACTAGAAGAGATCTAAATAGTCCCTTATTTATAGTCTCTTTTGACATGGTTTAGATTTCATATCATATTATGTGACATCCAAATCATGAAATATATCTGAAAATTTTGTCACTATGCTGCAAATTAGGGATGGTATAAAAAGACCACATAATTTATTTTGTGACAATAAGTCTGCAGTTTTATATTCCGACAACAACAGTAACTTGACAAAGTTTAGTTATTCAGAGATCAAGTTCCTGGATTGTTGATTAATAATTCGAAGTGTACAATTTGTAAGGACCCTGGCTATGAGGAAAACACTAAAAGGGGGATTGAATAGTGTTTATAAAATTTAAACGCTAGTTATACCAATTTAAATTCCTACCCAACAATTAATGCGGAATTATAAATAAACCCAAATTGAAACAATGCTTACACAAAGTATGCTTCAAGGGTTCAGATTAGGCAAGTCAACTCCCGACTTGTTCTCGGTAATCATATGTCCCTTCCACCCGGATATCACCGGATACTCAAGTTAGAACCCTAACTTGAGGTTTCCTTTAAACCCACTTGTAGCAACCCTACAAGTGAAATCAAAACACAATCGATGTCCTTGACTCCGACAACTTGGGAGCAAGCAAACCACTCTCACAAACCGAGAGTTAAACTAATATCGAAAGATATGAAATAATGAAATAGCAACACTTACATTCACCTATGCCTTGAAGTAGAACGTGAAGGAGCATGTGGGTTGTGTGTTAAGGTCTCTTTTAGAAAGAGAGAAAAGTCCTTTCTCTTGTCACCACCAATTGTCTAGAGGATATCACTTTGATTCTAGGTTAGAGAGCAAGAGAGAATGAGATTGGAATTCTTGAGCTTTTGAATTTGATAGCTTTGAAAAACTTGAAGTTGAAAGGTAGGGGTTTTCAAGAGATGATCAAGAAGATGAGTAACCCCTCAATGGAACAGTAGAAGCCCTCTTTATAGGTTCCCCAAAATCTCCAAACAGAATCCCCAAAACCCCCTTTGAAATCCGTGGAGAAAAAGCCAACTGATAGAATTTACACAGTCGACAGTCGGCTGGTGAAGAAAACACAGTCGACTGCTGCACTGTGTCAGAAGGTAAGTGAGAATTCAAACGGTAACTTACCACGTAGGACAATCAACTAATGAAGAAAAGACATGTGCCTGTAAAACTAATAGGCGACTGTAAATCCTTCTACAGGCGATTGGCCGCAATAAGGGTAAGCTGAGAAACCGCAGAAAGTTTTAGGAAGACACGACAGGCGACTGATGTGGAACACACAGGCTCCTGTGCCATGGGAAGGCGACTGTGAAACCAACGTCAGTCGACTGTCACTAATACTTGAAACTTTTCAGAGAGCAGAGTCTGTAGAGGAATTATAGACAGACGATTGTTGAAGCTTTGATAGTCGACTGTCCATTGGACAGGCGAATGTCAATCCAACATCAGTCGACTGTCGCTAATACTTGAAATTTTCCAGAGAGCAGAGTTTACAGAGGAATCATAGACAGACAACTGTTGAAGCTTTGACAGTCGACTGTGCCTTGGATAGGCGACTGTCAATCCAACATCAGTCGACTGGTCAAATGGAAAAGAAAGTGGCCTTTGGGCCGTAGAGAGACAGTCTACTGATTAACAACTTGCATGCGACTGTAGCTTGGACAGGCGCATGTATTTTGTACAGCATCCGCCTGAAACGAGTTAAAGCTAAAAGGCCCAAAAATCAATTGATAAAGTATGTGCATAACAGGGGACTGTAGAACAAATCAAAGTCGACTGTTTTGAGAAAGGCTCCTGTAAATCGTTCAGTAGTCGCCTGTTGAATCCCAAAATGCACATGCTTGAGAAATGTGAATTTCAGTATAAGGAAATGTGATCTAATGATTTCCTAGGACAGTAATGAAGATGTGTGTATGCTCCAACATAGTTCTACTTCTAAGCTACATACTAGAAGAGAATAAAAAGATTACATTTTGTAGAAGTCTCTCTTCTATCCAAAGTATGAGCTTGAAGTCTTCTAGGAGCTTCAATCACCATCTTTAATCATCCAATCCACTTTTCATGCTTTCATTGATCTTTGAGTGACATCCATTGCTAATTGATCTTCATGATATGCTTATGCAATGGATTAACTGCAAATTGAAGATTAGTCACACGTATTTATGTTTGCTCATCTTAACACCAAGTGGGGAGAAGTCAAATACTCAATATTCTCCCCCTTTTTGATGATGACAAACAAACATAAACAAAAAGATAAATAATTGTGCTTAATGAAAACTTGCTCCCCTACATAGATGCCAATCAAGTTAGTCAAAGTATACAAGGGCATTTAGAGATTAATTGAAGCGAGCATGTAAGATATGTATGAATGAAATGATTTTAAGTCTTGAAATCTAAAAACTTTAAATCTTGAAATCTAGGATTTTATAATGCAAGTTCATTATATCTTACTCCCACTGAATCTAAGGCAATTTTAATCTTAGATTCAAGTTTAGAATTTACTTAGCACATAATTATGATATGTTTATTTCTCTCCCCCCTATGGCATTATCTAAAAAGTGGGAGTAGAATAACAACAATAGTGCTAAATAAGTACTAAACCCATCAAGAGAGTCTAAAGATAGGATATATATATATCTAATGTGATGCCAAACTATAATCGGAGAAAAATAATCACAACGGTGCATCTCATTGATATATATACCAAAAACTCATAAACACAAGAATCTTAAGGTACGAGAATCCAATATCAACATTTAAAAATGAGAAAAATGTCTCACATCACATCATGTTTATAATATAGCATACAAAGAGAGACAATTTCACAATGTCCACACAATCAATATAAAAAATGAGACATAGTGTGAATCAGCATATGATAAAGTAAAAACATTGTCATATATATATATACACACACACACATACATATACATATATATATATATACACTAGCGAATGCCCGTGCCTGGAGGGCAAGGCGAAGGTCGTCTCTTGGGTGCGAAACCGAGGGTACAGCTGGTTCACGGGCGAAATGGCGACAGGGGCAAACGTCTCCCGAGCGCAAGAACGACGGGGACAATCGTCTCCCAGAAGCAATACTGACGGCGAAAAGAAACTTGGATCAGTCGTCACGGAGGGCACAAAAGCTGGGAATAAATCGCAAAAAAACATGGGTGCAAAGCGAAAAAAGAGCGATTGCAAATCCGTAAATAGGGGGAAGATGAGGGGTCTTTGGGTTTTATGAAAAAACAATGGCAAACTTGCATATAATGGGAATGTGGTGGGCTTTTGTTTGGGGGTTCCACCAAAACACCCAACTTCACACACAACCACTCAGCCACACTACATTGGGCCCCCACTCTCCCAAACATTTTGTCCTAGTCATATTTTGATGCCATGTAGGACAAAAATTCAAAAAAATCGTGTTTTATAGAATAGATATCTGCATCTTTTAAAGATCATGGAAACACAGTTCACATCAGATGTGTCTGATGGTTCAAAAGCCTCGCTATCAAACTTAGCGACAAAACCTGATCTACAAAATAAAGCATGACAGACTTAAACCAAAATTGAATCCATGCATGCAAAACATCTTAAAGCCAAATCTATTTTGGCCTTTTTGATTAGAGAACTTATAGAATACATGAAAAAGGTCTATTTGAATAAATTAAAAAAAGTAGCTAATGATGATATTTAAAAATACAATTTTATGCATATAAAAAATAAGAAGCTAAAATAATATATTAACCCACATTTGGCAATGTTAAAATAACATTCTCTAAAATTCAAAATAACCTCATTTCCGTTGTATCAAAAAAAAATAACATTCATTGCAAATCAAATTTTAGAATACATTCACGATTCTACCAAACAAAACTTGCAAACTAACTCGGATTAAAGAACATCAATACAACACTATTGCTTAACCACAATCAAATTGCTATGAAACATCTTCAAATAATACAATGAAGAGCATAGTAGCAATTGATGAAAGGACCATAACATTCTCTATTTGAAAATATCTATTCCCTCTTCGACTTGAAAGCACCTTCTTCCACTATCCGAGCATGTAAGTATACATTTGCGGGCTACCGGCTAATGCATCCCAAACGAAGAATATAAGTCATTGGTGCACAAAGGTTACCGAACCTAATTTTGCCAAAAATAATAATATGTGATGACAAAAGTCCATAAACACACCTAGGACATAACTCAAAGCAAGGATCACTCCATAGTAGTAATCAGAAGAGAAATTCCACTTGCCATAGTAATGAAAACTGATTTGCATAAGAACTTAAATGGCATAAGAACACTTGCAATATGAACAAAAAATTTTACTATCTGAGTAAGGAAAAAAACACATGAACAAAAAATTTCATTCTAAACATTATGTACGCCTATAGTTTGGTAATACAATTCATTTCACCCATTCCAAAAGATATTGTAGTCGCTATATTTATTTACAGATCAAGTTTATTATATGCTTCAATTGATGGCATAAAAACAAATGGCTAAAAAAGGATTGGATATCTTTTAAATTGACTGTAGCTACCTAGCATCTTGATACAAACCGACTCCCTCTTGCTATTTTGCTTCGTCCCATCTAGTCTCTTCCTTAAATCATATTCAAAACAAAATTCAATTTTTCCAATCAAGAAATAGCTTTAAACAACAAATAATGGAAAAATCTGCATCACAGCTCAGCGGAGAGATCATGCTTTAAACCACAAATAACAAAATTCAATTTACTCATTCGTTTCCATACATTAGCCCTAGCCTCGGTGAGATCGTGCTTCACATGCATCAGCCCGATCATTTTATTCATGTTGGTGCTCTCTTTCGAGAGATCTAATTCCTGCAAAAATCATTCAATTCAGACAAAGATTATTTTTAAGATGATACCATTGTCTCAATATTATCCAACCAAAAACCTACAGCCAAACGTAGCAAGTACGTCTAAAAGGTTATCTTATCTCATCATAAACCAAGTCACAATTAGGATTGAATAACTCACCAACAATACTAATAGATACAAAAAAATAAAGCAAAACGGCTAAATTCCCTTCAATAGCTTCAATCATGGAAATAATTTAAGTGAGAAATATAATATAAATTTTTTGCATAGCCATGTACAACAAAAGATAACAAATGAATTTCAATGAGAATAACAACCGGCCAACAAATTACTAAGTGACATGGAAATAATTTAAGAGAGAAATATACTATAAATTTTTTGCATAGCCATGTACAACAAAAGATAACAAATGAACTTCAATGAGAATAATTGAATTTTGTTGGCCATACACACAGCAGGGAAGTTCATCATCAAAAGATAACCAATGTCCTGCAAATTGCTACAATTTCAATGATAACAAATGTAGGGCCATCTCGGTGAATTACAACAAATTGTCCTGCAAATTTCCCCGAAGATAACAAATGTACTGCAAATTGCTGCAAGTTCTCTAGCAATGCAACAAAAGATAACAATTCCCGATTTTGTTTGCAGCAATTTTATCATTAAATACTAAACTTATTCAACCAATGCATTTCCTAAACACACAACAGATCTATTTCTTAACAGTTTAACAAATTGAGAACAGCGGTGCACCGAGCTCCTCACATCCTCATCACTATCAGAGGAATCAGAGGGGGTCAAAATTTTACATTTAGAAGTTAACCAATATCAGTGTTTTTGGCTAGTTTTGGTGGGATCAGCATGGTTTAAATTTGATATGATAAAACTAATTATATTCCAACTATGTCTAAAGTTCATTGGCAGCCTACAACTCGGTGTTCCAAAATATTGCATGCTACTTGAGCTATAATTCTTTCTTTGATGAAAAATGTTCCAACTCGGTGTTCCAACTATGTCTTTTGATCTCTATGTCTAAAGGATTGAAGATATTTCTCTTTTGTTCATTTTTCTAAATCAATGTGATGTTTGTAAGCATATGATAATTATAGGGATGCTAAGCAATTAATTAAAGTTCCAGATTAGTAAAATTAAGGGTACCTTGGATAAGGAGAACCCTTGATGGGGGTTTGACAGTACTTCCTCCAAGCCCAGAGATCAGATGGCACCACCTCTCCCCTTGGCCTGCTGCTGGATGTTGCTGGTGCAGGGATACAAACCACTTCCTTTGCCTGGATCTTCCTACAGAATTAACCAATCAGCCCATCAAATTTAGTTAATTAAGAGAAGCAATGAAGAGAGATAATTTTCATGGAGAATAATTCTAGGGATCAGAAGAGAACTTTCTGTCTTGGATTTTGTTCATAAAGCAAAGATTTTCGGGGAATCTAATTGGTGGCCTGACAGAGATTGATCATATGAAGAAAGATTCAGATATAAAGAAAATTATAGAGAGGGAGAGAGAGAGAGAGAGTATATTCTCATTGTCTATAGACTTAACCTACTGATTATCGAAAGCCAACTAACAAATTATTTATTTAGTAATAATCACCTTCTCTTGATTCCTATAGGAGTGTGAGGGGATGGAATCTGGACACCATGCTCAAGCTTGACCACGTCGCCGTGGGCCATCGGCGACGGCTTAGCCGGCGAGATCTAAAGAGCCCTCGAGAAAAGATTGCATGGTCTCTTCATTTCTCTACTACCAATATCAATGGAAAACCTGTAAGATTTTGATTGGTAAACTGTGAGCTGTTGATCATCGCATTACCTAACAGTCTGATGGGCTTGAGATGGGAAACACATCAATCATCAGGTGTGTACCATACATGCTTAAGATAAATGACAGAAATATCTAAATGGAATAAACAATAGATAGCATTGATCAGATCACATCTAAGCCAAGATATGCACAAAGATTATTGGATTTAACTAAAACCATTAAAGGATTTAAATAAAGTCAACAATTTTCAGCAAGAAGAACCTGTAAATTCTGCTCAATGAATGGAAAAAATGTATTTCAATAAAAATAAACATAATTGCAATTGATAATAAAAAGATATTAATTTCAAGATAACATAACAGACATCAACATTTGAGCCACGTCTGATAACAAAAGCACTGATTAATTAGATTGATGTCAGAATTTCAATACCCAACCAGAAGTAGAATTACTGAACAGTGGCCAAAAATGCAATGCTAACCCGCACTCACTTATTTTATAACAAAAAATTAAAATAAAGGGAGGAATTCCCAAATGCAGTCCTAACCAAGATAACAGTGGTATCATGAACCAATTACCAATTACCTATGGAAGCATCAAACTCTTCTTCCCCATAGATTATTCAATTTTAGAATTTATAGTAACCAACATTAAAAGTGAGTAATGTATTTGTATACAAATATATCATTTCATGAAGATAACCATAAAAACAAAAGTTTGTTCAATATTCAGAATGGACATGCACAAAGGGATTAGTGGAACAACAAACCAAATGTCTCGAATTTACCTGTAATCATAAGAATATGAATTATTTAAGAATAAGAAATAAATTCCGTAATCATCTATTATAATTTTACAGAATAGAGCTCACATCATCATGGTCGATAACATTGTATAAGAAAAATAGAGGGAAATTTGGTTATATACAGGTTGCAGGCAAAAAGATATAACATCATAATTCATTCTTACATACAATGGGTTTAGGTTGGGAAATTTGTTTATATACAGGTTGAAGGGAAAAAATTGTTTATAAAAATTGTTACCTACAAAATTCATTATGAACATCACAACATCATAGGCAATTTACATAGCGATGATTTTTATATACAG
Organism: Scilla litardierei; assembly: GCA_030789695.1. Taxonomy (NCBI): domain Eukaryota; kingdom Viridiplantae; phylum Streptophyta; class Magnoliopsida; order Asparagales; family Asparagaceae; genus Scilla; species Scilla litardierei. Next base: position 62,552 of record JAULAV010007825.1, read on the forward strand.
GTTACGAATTTCCCAAGCAAAAACAATTTTTAAATATCCTGTTACAAATTTTGCAAACATCGCTATGAAAATTGTTTGCAAAATTCGTTATGAACATCACAACATCGCAAGCAATTTACATGAAAATTGTCTACAAAAGCTTACAAAAACCAGCCAAAAAAACAGAAACTTCCTTGCTCATCATCTGTGATTTCTTTAGATGAAAACCCAAATAAATCAAATGGAAAACATAAAAGACGAAATTGATAGAATATAAAAGAAGATCAGATTTCAACCCCATCATCGGAAATGACACATCCGACAGTCCTTCTAACTCTGCTCTACAGTTTACCTGACCCGAGACTGAACTAGCATCTGGAATTTCCTTACGGTCATACATTGAAGCATAGATAGTTTCATGAATTGTGAACAGTATGTGTTTCAGAGTGTTTTCTCACTACAAAAGCGTTGACCGTGGACAACCCGGTCAACGTGGTCAAGGGGACCGCTTGGGTCCCTCGGGTGTGTCGAGTCGGTGCAGACAAGACGCGAGTCGGAGTTGCGGACGACGTGGAGCGCGTTGGCTGGGCCGAATCTGGATCCTCGGTCGCTAGGGGGTGAGGGAAAGCCTCGACCCGGGTTGAGACGCTCGGCCTCGGACGGACGTGCTCGGTCTCGGCCGTCAGACGACGAGGAGTAGCCTCGATCGTCCTGATGGTTACGTGGCCGGTCGCGGGGTGGAGGGGAAGCCTCGGCCCGTGGATCTGATGTCCTCCTGCGTAGACGAGAACGCTTGTCAGGGGGGCCGGACCTTGGTTCCGGCCAAATCCCCTCCGATGCCTAAGTCAGACAGTGATCTGAAAGAGGAGGCCCGGCGGAGACGGTTCGACTCGAGAGGAGATCGGAACGGCGTCTACCGGCGCGAGCGGGGGAGGAAGGAATTTGGAAAGGGGGAACTAGGTCGTTGATGGAGTACCTTAGGTTTTAGTTACCTGAGATGCGGTCCCCTGTCCAGTCATCCTTCTAGCCCTTTTATAGACCTCCCGCCGTGATTGCCCCCGACCCACGTCGCTCGTCCGCCCTCGATCGTGCCCCTCAATCCGCCCCCCCCGTCGCCGCTCCCTGCGCCATGCCAGCACCTCCCCATCACGGCCATTAAGTGGTAACGGGATCGGGGGAACGGTTATCGCTGGAGTGGGCGGGTGACTCGTGCGTTATCGGGGCCGGGTCGGATCGATAGTTGGGGGCCCTCTATGGGACTTCGCCGGGCGGGCCTGATCACGCAGATGGGCTACCGATCGGCGGTCGGGCATCCAGGCTCTTATCTTTCGGGCTTCGTTTGGTGGGCTGTGCCTTTGGGCCTATGCTGTTGGGCCTTCGCAAAATAGACGTATCAATTGCCCCCATCGGTGGGGCCGATCGGCTTTGCCAGCTCGGTTCGACCGATGTGACTCCTGGGGTTCCGGGTGGTGCTTCAGTCGAGGCGTCGTCATAAATGGAGGTCATGATGGGGCGGATCGATTGGACTTCCCTTGGCGCCGATTTTGAAACGCCGCCGGCTCCTTGAGGCCTGCCACGTGTCCCTGTCAGGCGTTTCGAATTCGCCCCAGGGTCTGTTATATAAGATCCCCGGCTGCGTTGATCCCAACTTCTTCCTTGCACTTTCCACAACTCGGAGTCTCCCGCCGCCTTCGTTTCCTTGCCTTCTCCGAACTAAAAAAGGTAACCCCTTTCTTATTTTCATATCATGGCCGCTCTTAGGATAGGTGGTTCCGTCCAGGGGCGAGGGATCCTCCGGAGTCCAGGCAGGGCGGGCCCCGACTTGTGGGATCTGGTTCCTCCTCTGGGAGCCGTCTCCTCCAAGATAAAGGGAAGGGGAAGCTCTTCCCGGACTATGCCGGCGACGATGCGGCGTCGGTTGCCGCGTGTCGTAATGTACCTCCGGTTATCCTCCGAACGCCGTCGAGGACTCCTCCTCTATCGGCCGCGGAGATCCGAGATAGGTATCTCTGCTACCCGTACGATGTTCGAGTCCCCTTTATTGACGAGCGGATCTGCCTTCCGAGGCGCAATGAAGTCGGCGTCTACGTCGAGATGTTCCGCCTGGGTCTTCGTTTCCCGCTCAATCCCTTCTTCATCCAGGTCATGGAGTATCTCACGGTGCCCCTCTGCCAGTTCACCCCCTGCTCGATTGCGGTACTGACGGGCTTCGTGACGCTCTGCTGCACCCGTGGTCTGGAGCCATCTCTCACCCTTCTCTTCCACTTTTATCAGATCCAGACGGTCGGCCCAGGGTCATGGTTGCACCTCCAAGCCCGCTCGAGGAGGGAATGCCTGATCGGGCTACCCCGCTGGTCGGGGGATTGGAGCTCGGATTATGTCTTCGTGACCTTCCTGGAGGACGCCCAGATTCTGACAGGTTGGGGTGGGTCTGTCAGGCCTCTCCCCACGCTAGCCCTCTCGGAGGCCGATCAGGCGGCCGCCGCGCAGCTGTCGACCCTCCCCTTGGAAGCGAAGTCCATCTGGTCTTTGTTGGATGACCTACTCCTGAAGGCCGTCTTGTGGTCTCCGGGTAGGTCACTTTTTTAGTCCTGAATTGCCCTGTGGCTTACCCTGAATTCGGTTTCCCTTGCAGGAATGGCTGGTCGCGAGTTCATCCGTGATGTCGACGAGCTGATCTGTCGTGGAGCTGCTCGGAGCCGAGGCAGTACCTCTGGAAGGGCGCCTCGACGGACCGTTGAGGATGAGGTGCGCCGAGCCGAGCCCTCCGTGGGTAAGGCGGTGGCTGCGCCTCCCACCTCTTCTCCTGGCGATCTCTTCCCTGGGGGGTCGCAAGGGCCGGATCCGTCCCTCCAGCCCAAGTGACGGGGGGTAACGACGGGTCCGGTGCAGTCCCTCTTGCACTTGGCGTCTCCCCTCTCGTCCCCGAGGGTGGAGATGGTGCGAGGCGGAAGCGTTCCCCTTCGGTGCCTGCCGAGCCTCGCGGAGGGAAAAGGAGGAAAGAAGATGTGGATCCCTCTAGTCCGGTGTGCTCCGCGCCTCCGACGGCGACCGCCGAGGATCTCTTGGTGGCCCCGACCGCCACCCCCGTCGTTGCGTCCCCGCCTACATTACCATGAATCAGAACCCTGTTGGCGAGTAGCTCGGCTTCTCATGAGGTCACCCCCGGGGGTTCGGTGTTTGTCGACCGCACCTTGGCCTAGCAGGTTGCCGAGGGTTCCGTCCTTCCCCGGGACCGCAGTCTCCTCAAGATGATCCCCGTCGACAAGGTGTCGGACTCCTTGGTCTAGACCCTTCAACAGGTTCGGCTATCCTGTAGCCCTTTCCTTCCTTTCACCATCTTCCTGGCTCATGTCTTGTCTTTCAGGGTTCAACGCTAGCTGTCGAGTTGCAGCGTCGAGCCGTCCGTTTGAGGGAGTTGGAGGAGTCCTCTGTGAGGGACCACGAGCGGGCCGGGGTGGCGGAAGTAGCTATGACGGAGGCCCAGATGGAGTCTCGGCATCTCAAGCTCCGGGTGGCCGAGCTAGAGGGACGAGTGGGTGACCTCCAGGGAAAGTTGGAGGACACTCGGCAGTCGGCTGAGGAAGCGGCTGAGTCGTTCCGCCTGGAGAGGGAGGAGCTTCAGAGGGAGCTGTCGGATCGGCATCAAGTGGCACGGTTTGCGGAGGAGGTGGAGAGGGGCATCGTCGGGACCCTGGGGGAGAGGATCTTCGAGGTTCTTAGGGAAGCCTTCGGTACATATGAAGGCCTAATCGGCCCCCTGATCGTTGAAGTCGTCCAGTCTTCCTTCCGGGATTGCACGGAGCGTGTCCGGCAAGCTCCCCCGCCTGTCGATCCCCCTCGCTCCGAGCAGGGCGAGGCACCCGAGGATGTGTCCTCTCGAGCCCGGGCCTCCTAGGTCGTCTCTCCTGGCCCGTCATCCTTGTTTTTATCCTCAAATTTTTTAGCATCCGCTTCGCTTTGGGCCGGTCCACTTGAAATGAATCCCCGACCCCGCAATCTCCATTGGCCTCTTCACCGGTTCTCTGCTTCGGAGCCAATAATTGCTGGTTGCATGGATGTTTGCTTAGGCCAGCAACTTTGGGTTCTTGGTCGGCAAGTTTTGCCCTGCCGGTGTTACCCTTGTTTCTGTAGGTGGCGAACTTTGTTGTCCGCCGAGAGCAGATTATTTGTAGGACGGTTTCTCCACTTTGATTTCCTGTAAATAAGACACATTTTTGTACCTTGATCAATTGCTGGAAATGAAATTGACTTACTCGAACTTCTCGCGTATTTTGCTTTGTTGCTTCGTCCTCGGCCTAGGACCGGTTGACGCCCGAGCCGGCTGGGGGAATTGCCTCCAGATTTACGGGCGGAGGAGACGGTCAGCGAGGGCCAAGCTCCTCGGCTTAGGACCGGTCGGTGTTTGTGCTGGCTGGGGGAGTTTCCCCCAGACTTACGAGCGGAGGATACGGTCGGCGAGGGCCAAGCTCCTCGGCTTAGGACCGGTCGGCGTTTACGCTGGCTGGGGGAATTGCCCCCAGACTTACGATCGGAGGAGACGGTCGGCGAGGGCCAAGCTCCTCAGCTTAGGACCGGTCGGCGTCTGTGCTGGCTGGGGGGATTGCCCCCCAGACTTACGAGCGAAGGGGGCGAAGCTCCTCGTCTTGGGACTGGTTTTGTCCCCCCCACCCGGTGAGGCGGCGGTCTTCACTCTTGTACACCCTTAGTGACATGTTGATTCTCTTCCCCTTGTCCGGCAGCATGGAAGTTCCTTCCCCGTGGGCCGGCTCGTCAGTTAAATTCCTTGCGCGCCCTCGGCTCATCAGCTTCTCAATGTCCTTCTTTAAGTGCCAGCAGTCTTCAGTGTCGTGACCATTGTCCTTGTGGTACTTGCAGTACTTTTCCCCGTTCTTCCCCCCTCTTTTTGTCTTCGGTGGGGGGCGATCGACGTGCTCTTCCTTCTGTTCTTGAGCGAGGACGGCGTCTGGGGTGGCGTCCCTGGTACCCTCTCCCCGCTGCCTGTTTCTCGTCCTCTTCTCGGTCCGGTACCCCTCGGGGCTGCGGCGCTCGCTATCGCCGCGTTTGGTCCCCCGTCTGGCCTTTCTTGCCTCGATGGCCAAGGTCTCTTCGGTCAGCATGAAGCGCTCGGCCCTCGCCATAATCCCCGGGAGGTCCTTTGGGGGATCGTTGTGCAGAGATTTCTTCAGGCCTCTATGGCGCAGCCCTTTCTTTAGGGCCGTTTGGACGACTAGATCGGGGGGCTGTTCACGTTCAGCCGTTCCGCGTTGAAGCGACGCATAAACTGACGGAGCGGCTCGGTCGGGCTCTGCACTATGTTGAACAAATGCTCAGCGTCGGGCATTACCTGTCGCCCTGCCATGAACTGTTTGCAGAACAGCTGGGTGAGTTCCTCGAAGCTGTCGATGGAGCGGCTGGGTAGGCTGCGGCACCAGGTTCTCGCTGCTCCCCTGAGGGTCGAGTAGAAGCCCCTGCAGAGCAAGTCATCGTCAGCTCCTTGGAAGGACATGTCACCCTCGTAGTCCATCACGTGGTTTCCCGGGTCTCCTATCCCGTCGTACTTCCCCAGCGCCGGGATCTTGAATCGAGAGGGGACCCGCGTGTTGGTTATTCTTCTCGACAGAGGGCACCGGTCTCCGTGGATGCCCCCGGGGGTCCGACACCCACCTACCTCCAGCTCGTTCGGCAGTGGAGGGGGCACAGGCGCCGGCGGGGCTGGCTCCACGGCCCTCGCCACACTGGGGGTCGGGCTGACCCGGCGTTCCCAGCTCCTCCGGCGGGAGCTCCCGCTCCACCGTGATCGGTCTCTCGAGTGGTGTCGATCGCTTCTCCTGCGATGGGGTGATCGTGGTCGAAGAGACGACGCGGTCACCGACTCGTCCCCCGTGCCTTCGGTTTCTCTTCTGCTCCTTTCACAATAAGGGGAGGAGGCGCGTGATCTCGTCCTGACGGGAGCCAGACCACGCGGACCGACGCTCTGTGTTCGGTCTTCGGTTCCCGTGGTCATCGACCACAGTAGACTGTAAGAGCGGGGGCCCCCCGCCCAACGATGGCAGTCGCCCAACACGTCTCCGTTGGCCGGCGCAGCGCCGACGAGCTGCTGTACCGTTGCGACCAACGTCTGGAGGCTCACGTTGGTCTCTTGGGCCAGGGCGTGGAGCTGCCCCTGCGTGGCTAGTTCCGATCCGCCAGCCTCTTCAGTTGAGGGGGCGGGGCGATTGTCGTCGGGTGCATCCTCAAGGTTGCTGTTGGGTGTGCCATTCCACTCTTCCGGGATGGGGGGCATGCGTCTCTTTCCGTTGCAGGCTCGTGCCATTGCAGGTGTGGTTTGTTTCTTCGTGGGACAGTTGGTTCCCACAGATTGCGCCAGATGTTTCAGAGTGTTTTCTCACTACAAAAGCGTTGACCGTGGACAACCCGGTCAACGTGGTCAAGGGGCCCGCTTGGGTCCCTCGGGTGTGTCGAGTTGGTGCAGACAAGACGCGAGTCAGAGTTGCGGACGACGTGGAGCGCGTCGGCTGGGCCGAATTTGGATCCTCGGTCGCTAGGGGCCGAGGGAAAGCCTCGACCCGGGTTGAGACGCTCGGCCTCGAACGGACGTGCTCGGCCTCGGTCGTCGGACGACGAGGAGTAGCCTCGATCGTTCTGCTGGTTACGTGGCCGGTCGCGGGGCGGAGGGGAAGCCTCGAACCGTGGATCTGATGTCCTCCTGTGCAGACGAGAACGCTCGTCAGGGGGGCCGGACCTTGGTTCCGGCCAAATCCCCTCTGATGCCTAAGTCAGACAGTGATCTGAAAGAGGAGGCCTGGCGGAGACGGTTCGACTCGAGAGGAGATCGGAATGGCGTCTACCGGTGCGAGCGGGGGAGGAAGGAATTTGGAAAGGGGGAACTAGGTCGTTGATGGAGTACCTTAGGTTTTAGTTACCTGAGATGCGGTCCCCTGTCCAATCGTCCTTCTAGCCCTTTTATAGACCTCCCGCCGTGATTGCCCCCGGCCCACGTCGCTCGTCCTCCCTCGATCGTGCCCCTCAATCCGCCCCCCCCCGTCGCCGCTCCCTGCGCCATGCCAGCACCTCCCCATCACGGCCATTAAGTGGTAACGGGATCGGGGGAACGGTTATCACTGGAGTGGGCGGGTGACTCGTGCGTTATCGGGGCCGGGTCGGATCGATAGTTGGGGGCCCTCTATGGGACTTCGCCGTGCGGGCCTGATCGCGCAGATGGGCTACCGATCGGCGGTCGGGCATCCAGGGTCTTATCTTTTGGGCTTCGTTTGGTGGGTTGTGCCTTTGGGCCTATGCTGTTGGGCCTTCGCAAAATAGACGTATCAGTATGCACTGCCTGCCTTTATAAAGGTATGGTTTCTAAGCAGGTTGCTTGAGGTCTGTGGGTGGCAAATCTGATGTAGAAAATCCACTGGTTTTGATCGTAGAAATATTGGAAAAATTGAGGTCTAGAGGTGTCCCTAAACCAACAGTTGTAAAATGATAAATATTAATCCAAATTAAAATTAGATCAGCGAGAAAGTTGTAGAGATATAGCACAAGAAAAATCTGAGATGTGAGATACCATAACAGAAAGTACTGACCAAATGGCATCTTTGTCGATGGGTCGGGAAGTGTTTTTTAGAGCATCATATATGACAGAGCCAACAGATGCTAATAAAAGCACGCATCATATCTTTGTCGATGGGTCGGGAAGTGCTTTTTGGAGCATCAGATATGACAGAGCAAACTGGGGAAGCACCTGAAGTGGATGAAGCTGCAACAGGTGCTGCCACAGGTTTTGCTGTAGCAAAAATTCTTATGATATGCTACCTGTTAGAGAATGTAATAATCATCTAACAGATGAACTAACGCCCACTTCAGGATCTACCAATTCACCAATAATAATGTTCCCCATTGCATGAGCCACCACAAATGCCCTGATAGGTAGCCATATAATCAAAATAAAATCAATAGAATAACATAGCAAGTTCGTTTATTCTTCAGTTGATTGTCATATAAATGGTAAAGAAAGAAAGAGAGATTAATAGGATTATTAAGCTCTGTGGTTGACTAAAATTGAACATGGATATTAAAATCTTAAAATAACATGAAGATAATGATCAAATCCAGTGAAACACAATATGAATGGTATTCGTTAAACAAAAACTACCAATGAAATGACCAACATAATGAACAGAATCCACCGTCTCATAATCGTAAGTACTGTCCTCAACTATCCATGTATATCTCATTGATCCCTACAGAACATTGGTGATCTTTCTATACAGTCATCAGTTATAGTGTTTCTCAGTCATTCGCTACAATGTTTCTCCTGATTCTAGATTGATACCCATATATCTCAATTCTGGTAACTCCCCCACCTGAGTGAAAGCTCATGCATTCCTAACAATTTTAGCAAACAAAAAACTTAAAAATCAATCAAGAGAAAGCATGAAAGAGGGGGAGAAAAAAATCTAACATTTCCATTCAACCATATTCAATCGATTTACAAATTAAAACTTTGTTTCCTCTGAAAGCATAAGCAGTTGACATCATGTTTTTGAGCACCAATCTCTCTATTTTTGGTTTCAAATTTACATTTGAATCCTACAATGGAAACATATGAAGCCAAATGGAAACCATCACGAAGGACATAATTCTGGATTATGACAGCCAAATGAAAGCCAAATGAAAGCCAAATGAAAGCCCAATTCACTAATTTTCATAGTGTTTTCTTACTCGGCCAAAAAAATTTCTTTGTATCAGTTCTATTTGCATCAAGCTGGAGCATATACTGTCGTGCAACAGGTTTGTTTCCACACTTGTTCAGCTCAATCATACGACAAACTATATAACATCAATGATATGTTTTCCAAGTAAAATGAAAGAAGAGTGCAAGTAATGTAAATAATATTGTAATAAATAACCTGCATTATGATGTACTTTTAAAAACATTGGAACCTAATTCTTGTATCCAATGCTTAGCATTTCATCAACACAATAATGTTGTCCTGACGATTTTGAGCTAGCAACCCTCATTCAAAACGATGAGACCGACCAAATCGCTCATATCATTGACCCGCATCAATGAAGTTTGTTGGATCGTCACTTGGAAAAATTGAAATCGTAACTAAATTTGGGTATGTAATGCACAATAATGGGTACACTGAAGAATGATTCATACATGCTTCAGAAAACATTTATACAACCATCTTGTAAATCACTTTGAAGAATTTATACGGCCTACACAAATCTTTCTAAAATTTATACATCCTGCAAAAAAATAAATTCACCTTGCCGAATTCAAAAAAATCTCACCTTGATGAACTGCCTCCTCAAGTGGGCATAGGGCTGAGATCCCTTCAGTGACTGAGTTTATACTTTCCTCATATTGAATCCTACCTATTAAATCCAAAATGATCAGCACTACACATCAGCTAGATTACTCGTAAGAAAACACTAAAATTAGTGACTCGATAGATGAAGTTAACACTTACAGTAGGAATTATATCCTCACTTTATCCACCAGTCTACACAAATATAAAGAACTCAATTAGCGTTGCAAACTTAAAACCATCACTAATCTAGAACACTACAAAGGTTGTAGTCATGAATATGTACATACTGCAACGACGTTCACAAGGGATGTTTTCCCTGCATTCTGAAGCCCAATTAAAGAAAGTTCCATCTCCGCTATATTTTTTGTTTAATGCCTAAGAAATTCAGAATGATTGGGATTTCTAAACTAATTCTTCTTCCTTTTAAATATTTTGATTATCATCCCAAGCAAATCCTAACCTACATGTCTCTAATGAGATTCATTCCATGAAAAATTTCATAATCAATTCAGAGATCTTAAGCAGGTCATTTGGCATTGTGGTCATGTTAGTAGTGGTATGTAACATCTTGCAAACATTACTTTTGAAAACAAAAACTCAGTTCTCACAGGTAATTAAGGACATGATTAGTGCTTGATTTAAATGAGATGGCATTTCACAAATTTGAATGGAAGAAAAGGATTATGTGGCAGACCCAAACAATTGGTATATAGGATTCTTCTTGTTGTTGTTGTGTCTTAAAGGTATTACAAAAAGTTTTCATTATAATATTCATTATATTCCCTTATGTTAATCAGAAAGTACCTTTGGTCACAAGGATAAATATAAAATTCTATGATCCGCCTTTTATAATTCTTCACGTTTTCAGCATCCATCTTACAGAAATTTCTGAAGTCATGCCCCCCAATGAACTTCTCAGCAGCTTCCTACATTGCCTGGTCATCAAAAATCGGAATTGATGGCTACTAGCCTAGGTCAAGCAAAGAATCCAATAACATGCAGCAGGATTAAAACCCACCAATACATCCAAAGCTCCTCTAAAAAAACAGGCTGCCAAAAAAAGAAATTTTAACAAACAAATTGGCTAAAAGTGTTCAGCGAGTTCAGTAGGAACAAAATTCAATCCAAAGTTTCTCCCCTTCACAGCATCCCACCATTGATATGACAATACTATTTCAGATTCAAACCCTAAAGCTGTAAATTTTTAACGAAGAATCAAAACTTATTTAATTTGAATCTAAGAACAAAGTAAGGGAAGAACACCTCCCATTAGGATCAGAGACGTCTACAATAAAACAAAAAACCGTCATCAAAATCGAATCTTTTTTACAACCATTCAACAAAGAAGGAGATTATGCAATTGGGTTTCGATCAAATTTACCAGAGGTTGAGGGGATGACGTCGCGGGCGATGACGCGAGAGAAGAAGGAGCTCCACCTCATGATCCAACGACTCCAATGGGTGAGGGATATGGATCATGCCTCATGAACAACACCGGTCCTCCACCTCAGAATCCATGGTGGATTCCTCGCCCTCTCTTCTTCTCCTTTTAAATTGATCTCAAAACCCTAGAATTGATGTTTGGATGCTCGACAGCAAAGGGGTCTCGGGGTCAGATAATGTAGGAGGAGCTCAGCAGTAAGGGTAGCGAGGGGGTTGGCCAGCTAGGTGATCAGCAGCAGGGGGTCGACAGGTGGCAGGGGATGCTCGGGGTGGCTGATGGGCTGAGGGGGAGAGGGGAGGCCATAGAGAGATGTGGGGGTGTGATGGGGGAGATGGGAGGCTGATGGGGGGGTTCGGGGAAAGGGGCAGAGGGCAATGTCGGGGTGGCCGAAGGGGCTGAGGGTGGAGGAAAAGCCACGGGAGCTCAGTTGAGAGGGGTGGCCGTGGGCTGAGGGGCTATGTGGGGGAGCGAGGGGGAGGGGGTCAGGGTCACGGCAGGGGAGAGAGGGTGTTTGGGTGAGTGAGAAATAGATATGAGAGATTTCCCCCAATTTGTTTTATCATTTGGAGTTTCCCCCCAAATACAACTTCCCCCCATTATTTCATTTTTTTTTCAAATTCAAAAATATCCATCAACCCTTCCCTCCAAATTACACAAAACTTTATCTTATATTCAATTTCTCTTGTCTTAATTCTCCTCTCCTAATTTCTCTTATTCAATTTCTCTTGTCTTAACCAAATTCTCTTATCCAAATTGTATTAACCAACAATTGTTTTACCCAATTTCTCATCTCTTATCCAAATTCTCTTATCCAACTCTTATCCAATAACCCATGATAATATCCATGTTTTATTATATATATATACTAGTCATTACCTGTGCCCATAGGGCACGGTTTATTTAATGGCCGAGGTTACCCCACAAATTTCAAGTTTCCCCCCAAAATTTCAAGTTTCCCCCAAAATTTAAGTTTCCCACCAAAATTTAAGCCCCATCAAATTCAAATCTTCCTCTCAAATCCACCCAAAACTTATCCCAGTCCTAGTCATCAAGCCCTTATCCTAATCATAAGCCCTTTGTCCTGGTCACTTGTCCTACTGGGACAAAATTCAAAATCTTCATCAAATATAGATATATATATATATATATATATATATATATATATATATATATATATATATATATATATATATATATATATATATAATCAAAAGATACAAGGAGTAAAATATACAACATCAACTCCATGTACATCAAAAGGATGATCATCATGCATACAACATCATCCATCAGTACAAAAAATCATAATATAAATAGACACTCAAACTCTCAAACCTAACAAAATAAATCTAGGCCTAAGAGTGAGTAGTCTCTATGAAGTGTCAATCCAAATCAGTAGCTAAGGAGTGTACATGAGTAGCCAATTTGACTCGGAACTCATGGGCCTCTAGATCATCTGGTGTATCCTCGGGAAGAGGAGCTGCAGCAATAGTAGTGGAGACATCCTAAGGAGCAGGAGAAGCAACCGGCTTAGGAGCAGTGTCAACAGGATGCTCAGAAAGCTCAGTGATGACCAGAGGAGGAGGCTGAGAAGGCTGAGGAGATGGTACAAAAGATCTGAGATGATCAGGGAAAGGAATGCACTGATGCTGGAACAACAAATGGAACAACTCATTGATACCAGACACCTTCTCGTCCAACATATCACGAGAGGGTGCAGCAGAGGAAGAGGGCTGATCAGAGGGTGGAACGGTGGATGAAGATGGAGCTGAAGAAGACTGCCTCTTCTTTGATGCAGTCTGCAAAGCCGAAGAGTACTTCGACTTAGCAGAAGCATCGAGAAGAGGGCCAAGGGGAATGGGCTCATATGGAGTTAGATCGGTCCCGAAATGACGAAAGACTAAAGTGAGGAGTCCTCCATATGGAATATGAGAGGAAGTCAGTAGTGAACTCGACCTTGTCCATCCAATCAAGGAGGACCCCGGCCCAGTTCACAGACATACCAGAGAAAATGGCATACATACAGCGGAGAATCTACTGAGAAGGTTGATCAGAGGAGCCATATTTCGGCAAGATGTTGGACTTCACCACTAGGTGAACAGCCCAACCTCTAGCAGACAACATGGCAGCCATGGTTCCAGAAGATAGATATAAAGGGACCACAGAGAACATGTCATGAAGGACAATCTGATCAAGATCTGCTACATCTGTGTGAGAGATATATTAGCGAGTAAGGACCAGTGGAAGGAATCCTAAGACTGGTTTCTATAAGAGTAGGGTTAAGCTTGATATGGTTCCCCTGAACAACTGTGTCAATCTCACCAGTGCGGTTGGCATAAAATAGCTTGACAAGGAATGGATATGCACGAGGGAAGTTGACATGAGAGAAATGAAACAGATCACCCAAATGGGTTGACGTAAGAGTCTCAGATAGACTCTCAGCGGTTAAGGCCTGAAATACAATGAATCGCTCACGAAGGAGCTTGATCCCAAGCATGGCACGAAATTTTGCCTGACATGCACCGTCTCAGTAAATAGAAACAATAGGATCTACAGGAGGAGGCTTGGAAGGATTTTGGCATTGGGTTGAAGCGTGAATAGTCTCGGGGCTGGTGTCAGTAGCCACATGAGTAGACTCAGCCTCAGCGATAGGCTCATTAATGCAAAACCAATGGGTCTATGCGGACACTTCTGAAGAGGCTTTACAAAGGCTTCTTCTTCGGTGGAAGAAGAAGTGGAGTCGGAAGCGGAGGAAGAAGTAGCTGAAACGTCGAAGGGAGGTTGCAGAAACTTGGTGCATGCTTTATAGGGTTTCTTGGATTTGGCAGCATTGGGCTTAGGGTTCCTAGGTCTCCTAGGACAACGGCTTTCCCTTTGGTCTTGAGAGGAGCCATCGCAAGATTCAAGAGAAACGGTGATAAGAAAAGCACACGAACGTATAACAGGAGAGATATATCTAATCCGCGATGAATGAAGAGGAAGGAGTGACCCAAGCTCTTAATCAAATGATCGGGGAGAGAGATCGATGGGTTGGATCTTTGCAACAACGAGAGGGACGAAGAAATGGTTACAGTTCGAAGTGGAAGACGAGGGAAGTCTAACGGATGAGAGAGAAAAAGTCAACGCCCTTGCGTATATATGATTGGATCAAATGAATCTGGGCCATTGGATCGTCAGATCGACTGCTCAAATTGAGTTTACAACCCGCCATTGACGGGGAAAATCGACTGATGTGAAAATCATCAGTCGACTGGCTAAAAAGATAGATATCGGCTTGGGTTGACAGACAATCGCTTGTTGAGTAACTCACAGTCGCCTGTCAGATAGACAGTCGACTGTAACTTGCGACAGTCGTCTGACAGAGAATCAAGAAATATGTTGAATAAACAGAGACATCTCAAGATTAGGACAGGCACCTGATGAACAACTTGCAGTTTCCTATCGTAGAGACAGTTGGCTGGCAAATGTTCATCAGTCTCCTGTGCGAAAAATTCAGTCTGCAAAAAAAATTGAGTTGGGCAGGCGACTGTCGAAGGAATGACATTCGTCTGTCCTGGTCCAAAAGTGTAAAGAGAGGTTGAAATCCAGAGGATTGAGTCAACTCACCCTAGGACCTATACTCTAACAATACTCTAATAAAGAAATCATTATCAAAATATTATAGATTAACGTACAAATAACGTAAATTAATCCAAACAATCGAAATCATCAAAATCTCAAACACATCTCTTCAAAAATATATGAGAAACATATAGCTTATCAAAACAAGAGAAGTAAAATGATGATATGAGTTTAAGCATGATATAACATGAAAGAATAAACTCCTATAATTCAGATTCACCCATAATCCCTAATTCTCCACGCAACATCACAAATGAATCTTCTTTATGATATTTATGGAAGATGTCGGCGATTTGTTTTTGGGTTTCAATGTACTCTAAGATGATGTCCTTCTTAGCTACATGATCATTAATAAAGTGGTGTCTCACATCTATGTGTTTGGTATGGGAGTGATGTATCGGATTCTTGGAAAGAAAAATTGCACTTTGGTTATCAACCATGATAGGACAAGTATCACAATTAACACCATAGTCTTTAAGTGTGTGTCTCATCCAAAGAACTTGTGCACATGCAAGACTCGTGGCAATATATTCTGCTTCAGTCGTTGACAATGATACCGAGTTCTGTTTCTTGGAAAACCAAAAAACTAGGGAATTTAGAAAATGGCAAGTGCCACTAGTACTCTTCCAGTCGAATTTGCATCAGGCAAAGTCGGCATCACTATATGAGATTAGCTCATATGTGCTAGACTTAGGATAAAGTAACCCATAATCTAGTGAATGATTGAGATAACGAAAAATTCATTTAACTGCAATCAAGTGTGACTCCTTAGGTCTAGCTTGATATCTAGCACAAAGACATATGGAGAAAATAATATCGGGCCTACTAGCGGTTAAGTAAAGTAAGCTACCGATCATACCTCGATATAGACGAACATCTACTTCTTTCCAGTTCTCATCCTTGTGTAGATGGGTTGTCGTACTCATGAGAGTCCGTTAACTTGAAGACGATTCCATCCCAAATCGCTTGATAAGCTCCTAGGTGTACTTTGTTTGATGTATGAAAGTTCCATCCTTCAATTACCGAATTTGTAGTCCAAGGAAGTAGTTGAGCTCACCCATATGGCGCATTTCGAATTCATCCTTCATAGACTTAGAAAATTCTTGGTAAAGATTAAAGTTAGTAGAGCCAAATATTATATCGTCTACATAAACTTGAATTAACAGGATGTCATTTTCATAATGTTTAATAAAAAGAGTTTAATCAACTTCACCCATTTTAAAACCTAAATCCAAAAGAAAGGTTTTGAGTCGATCATACCAAGCTCTAGGAGCTTGTCTCTACCCATATAATGCTTTCTTAAGTTTGAAAACATGGTTTGGAAATTTTTCATGAATGAAACCGGGTGGTTGAGAAACATAAACTTCTTCATTAACAATACCATTTAAAATGTACTTTTAACATCCATTTGAAATAATTTAAAATTTTTATGGGATGCAAAAGATAAAAGCAATCTAATAGCTTTTAATCTGGCTACGGGGGCAAATGATTTTTCGAAATCAATACCTTCCTCTTGCCGATAGCCTTGAGCTACTAACCTTGATTTATTCCTTGTGATGACCTCGTTCTCATCGGTCTTGTTCTTAAAAATCCACTTGGTCCCAATCACTTAGTGACCACTTGGAGAGGAACGAGCTCCGAAACTTCATTTCTCTCAATTGTCATAAGCTCTTCTTCCCTTGCAACTATCCAAGAGTTATCTTCACACGCTTCTTGGATGTTCTTTGGCTCAATGGTAGATACAAATGCACAATGAGGGAATTCATCAATTCTTGACCTTGTTCATACACCCGCACCAATATCTCCAATAATTTGGTCATGGGGTTGATTACGAACGGTTGGATAAGCTTTGGGAATCCCTGCATCACTGGGAACATCTTCAATAATTTCATTAGTATTGTTAGTCTCAATAATAGAATCATTAATTTTAACGTTACTAATGGAATCACATAAGACATCTACACTATCATTGACAACATGAGGACTACCAAAATCTTCATAAAATGATACGTGTAGTGATTCCTCGATCGTGAAGAGGTTTTGTTGTATATCTGATAGGCTTTGCTACGTGTGGAATATCCAACAAAAATTCCTTCATCAGATCTTGGCTCAAATTTATCTAAGTTACCAAAAGTGTTCTTCATAAATCATTTTGAACCAAAAACACGAAAATATTTAACTTGCGACTTTTTATAATAAAATAATTCAAAACAAGTTTTTTTTCGTTTGGGGCCTCACTAGGATCCTATTAAGCACATAACATGTCGTGTGCACCGCCTCCGCCCAAAATTATAGTCCAAGATGACTATCATGGAGCATGGTACGTGCACACTCTATTTGGGTCCTATTCTTTCTCTCAACAACACCATTTTATGAAGGACGAGGAGATGGAATCGTTGATAAAGAATGCGATATGGGATTTGGTGAAGCTTCCAGAGGGCAAGAAGGTAATAGGGTGTAAGTGGGTCTATACCAAGAAAGACAGAGCTGAAGCTGGAGAAGTCTGCTACAAAGCTTGCCTTGTAGCGAAGGGCTATGAATAGAGAGATGGCATCGACTACAATGAAGTCTTTTCTCCGGTGGTGAAGCATTGCTCAATACGGATCCTAATGGCATTAGTGGCACAGCTCGACCTTTAGCTAGTGCAACTAGATGTCAAGACGACATTCTTGCATGGAGAGCTCGAGAATTACCTCGATGGTTATCAGAGCAGAAATGGGCTTGCATATAGATTGAAGAAATTGCTCTATGGGCTGAAGCAGTCTCCTATCCAATTGTAGATGCCTTTCAAACACGTCATGACGAATGATCAAGGGTATGTTCGCATCCCCTATGATCATTGCGTGTTCTTTCAGAGTTTGGATGATGGGTCCTTTATCTATCTATTGATTTATGTTGATGATATGATCATCGCCTCATCAAATAAGGCAGACATATGGAGACTGAAGTCTAAGCTAAGTAGTGCCTTTGAGATGAAGGACCTAGGTGAAGCACAGAGGATCCTTGGCATGGAGATCACAAGAGATAGAAGTGGATGTAAAGTTCATCTTTCACAAAGTCGCTATTTGAAGTCTGTGATACAGAGATTTGGTTGTGAAAATATGAAGCCCATAGTTACTCTGCTAGCACCTCACTTCAAACACTATGCCGAGCATTGACCGAAGAACGATGAACAGAGTAAGCACATGGAGATCGTAACGTATACCAATGCGGTAGGAGCCTTGATGTATGCTATGGTATGTACCCGACCTGACCCATCATGTGCAAATAGTATGGTGAGTAAATACATGCATAATCCAGGAAGAGTACACTGGCAAGATGTTCAAAGTATACTTAGAAACATCAAGTGCACCATTGACGTCGGATTGACATATAGCCGAGGAGATGAAGGTTCACAAGCTATAGGCTATGTTGATACTTACTTTGTAGGTGACTTGGTTGGAAGGAGATCCATGACAGGCTATGTCTTCACCCCGTTAGGAGCCCTATCTGTTTGTAAAGTATACTTCAGTCTACGGTGGCACTGTCTACTACGGAGGCAGAATACATGGTATTGACAAAAGCTGTGAAAGAGATTATATGGCTAATAGGCTTGATGGATTATCTGGGAGTCTACAGAAGAAGTATGACCTCCATTGTGACAGCCAACATGCGGTGCACTTGGATAAAATTCAGGTCTTCTATGCTCACACCAAGCATATCGACGTAAGGTGCCACTTTGTCTAGGACTATGTGGGAGAAGAAGACAATGACATCAATCCGTTGAATATCGAAACAGATGACAACCCTACAAACATGTTGGCTAATGTTGTATCAGGAGCCAAGTTTTAAGCATTGCCTAGACTTGCACAATGTTATTTCGAGATGATGTTAATCGAGGCCCCAGTCGGGAAACATTGAGGCTCGATGGAGCCTGTTGAGCCCGGAGGGGAATTGGGCTCTTCGAAGAAAAATTACAGGGAACACCAGAAGTGACTCTACTAAGGTGGTGCATTGAAGGTCGACTGTGTGACGAAGGCCTAAATCTTGCCAAGGTGGAAATTTGTAAAAGTTTGCTCGATTGAGGCGCTAAATAGGTATTTGATCGAAACCGAGCTATCTTATGCAGAGCTAGCTCGGTTGAGCTTGGATACAGCCTATCTGACTCTGCATAATTTATATTCGAGGATGATGCGCAATTGGACTTTGACAGTGCATTGGATCAGAGGATCGGTGGATCATAAGCCGGCAGCTCTACATTCCAAGCTTCGGGTAGCTCGGATAGCTCAGCTCAGCATGTCGTTGGCTTAGACTTTAGAGGAAAGCTCAACAGTATAGAGGGGGCCCACCATAGGACGCAGTGTCCTATTCGTAGTAGAGTTACGATTGTCTTGAAATTCTGTTAAAGTCGGGATTCATATCAATTAGGAATCCATTTTCTATGATAGCACCTATTGTACCCTAGGGCTATATATAGGATGTTTAGACGAGGGTTTCGTGTGTGTGGCCCACAATGAAAGAACTTTGAGCCGCCTATGTAAGAGCCCACTTTAAGAGATTGTTGAGCGCTTTTGGAGAGATCTTGTGTGTTTCTTTTTCATGGTGAAGAGAGAAGATTTGTATTCGTTCTTTCCTTTCATAATAATGCTCATTGGTGTTTTCTTGGCAAAATGAGGGCCTAAAGTTAATATCTTTCACAGTGCTCTATTTGATTGCACTCGTACTTTTTCATCCGATCTTTGACAATCATCTATTGACGCACAACAGATAATAATCTATTTGGTTTTCATGAATATCAATCTTACCTGATTGAGTTTTCCAATGATTCTACTTTACCAATTTTCGAAGGCTTTTCCAATCCTACAATCACTACAATAAAGGTGAATATTTGTGGAAATTCGAAATTTGGTTTAATGGCGATTCGAAACTGCTCCAAAAAACTTTCAAGCGAGTACTGAAATGCTACTAAATCGGCCGTGAGAACCGAGGTTACTAACAATTTTGAACCGCATAAAATAAACCGCTAGAAAATACAAGTTCTAGCAGATACGAACCACCACAAAATTAATTTCTCACGGTTAATTTATCGCAGAAAAATAATTTTGTTTTTGGTGGTTAAGAAAACACATAAAAACTGCCACGGCACCCATCGGCGAGGTTTTGCATGAAGCTTATTTGTAGCTGTTACGCCTATTTGACCGAGACCCATAAAGCACGAGCTCAGGAGCCCGACTACTGGTCAAAAGCCCATCTGCGTCCTCAAAGCCCATTCGACAAAGGCCCTACAAGGGACCTTCTCGAACGTCGATCCGACCCGGCCCCAATAACCCGTTGGTCGCTCGCCCACTCCTGCGAAAACCACTCCCCCGGACGCGCAACCACTAAATAGCGATAATGGGGAGGTTCTGGCATGGCGGAGAGAGCGGCGGCGAGGGGGGACTGATGGGGCACGATCAATGGCGGGCGTGGGACGTGGGCCAGAGGCAATCACGCGGGAGCTCTACAAAAGGGCCAGGGAGACGACGAAGAAAGGGACCGCATCTCAGGTAACAAAACCTAAGGTACTCCATCAACGACCTCGTTCCCCCGATTCATCTCCTTCCTCCCCCGCTCGCGCCGAGAGACGCCGTTACGATCTCCTCACGAGTCGGACCGTCTCCGCCGGGCCTCCTTTCTCAGACCTCTATCTGACTTAGGCATCGGAGGGGATTTGGCCGGAACCAAGGTCCGGCCCCCTGACGAGCGTTCTCGTCTGCGCAGGTGGACAGCAGATCAACGGGCCGAGGCTACCCCTCGCCCCTCTCCGACCACTTGATCAACCGGACAGTGAGGCTTCCCCTCACCGTCAGCCTGCCGTGGCCGAGCACGCCCTACCGAGGCCGAGCGTCTTAATCGGGTCCGAGACTCTCCCTCGCCACCCGTCGGTCGTGCATCTACCCGGGCGACTGAGGCTACCCCTCGTCCCCCTTCCATCCGAGGCCGAGCACACCTGTCCGAGGCCGAGCGTCCCAACCAGGGCCGAGGCTTCCCCTCGCCCCTTCTGCACCGATTCGAAGCCCCCGAGGGACCCAAAGCGGGCCCCTTGACCACGTTGGCCGGGCTCTCCACGGTCAACGCTTTGTAGTGAGAAAACACTCTGAAACATCTGGCGCCGTCTGTGGGAACCGAAAATCATCCCACGAAGCAAAAAACCACACCAACAATGGCACGAGCCAGCAATGGAAGGAAGCGCATGCCCCCCATCCCGGAGGAGGGGAATGGCGCGTCGAACGGCAACCCCGAGGACGTGCCCGTCGGCGACCACCCTGCCCTCTTAACCGAGAAGACCGGCGGCTCAGAACTGGCCACGCAAGGACAGCTCCGCGCCCTGGCTCAGGAGACCAACGCAAGCCTCCAGACGTTGGTCGCGACGGTGCAGCAGCTCGTTGGCCCTGCGCCGCCCAACGGAGGCACGTTGGACGATAGCCATCGATGGACAGGGGGTCCCCCGCACTTACGGTCTGCCGTGGTCGACGACCACGGGGCCCAGAAGCCGAACACGGAGCGTCGGTTCACGCTGTCCAGCTCTCGTCAGGCGAGGTCACGCGCCTCCTCGCCCTATCGTGAAAGGAGCCGAAGAGAGACCGAAGGGACGAACGGCGAATCGATGACGGCATCGTCTCGTCGATCACGGTCGTCCCGCCGCAGTAGAAGAGAACGACACCACTCAAGAGACCGATCATGGCGGAGCAGGAGCTCCCGCAGGAGCTCCCGCAGGAGGAGTCAGGAGCGTCGGGTCAGCCCGACCCCCAGCGTGGCGAAGGCTGCGGAGCCAGCCCCGCCGGCGCCGGTGCTACCCCCACCCCCGATCGAGCCGGAAGCAGGCGAATACCGCATCCCCGGAGGCATCCACGGGGACCGGTGTCCCTTATCACGGAGAATAACCGACGCCCGGGTCCCCTCTCGATTCAGGATCCCGGTGCTGGGAAAGTACGACGGAATAGGAGACCCGGCACACCACGTGATGGACTACGAGGGGGACATGGCCTTCCAGGGAGCTGACGATGACCTGCTTTGCCGGGGCTTCTATTCTACTCTCAGGGGAGCAGCGAGGATCTGGTACCACAGCCTGCCCGGCCGCTCCATCGACAGTTTCGAGCAACTCGCCCAGTTGTTCTGCAAACAGTTCATGGCGGGAAGGCTGATCAAGCCTGGTGCTGAACATCTGTTCAACATAGTGCAAGGCCCGGCCGAGCCACTCCGACAGTTCATGCGCCTCTTCAATGCGGAAAGGCTAAACGTGAACAACCCACCCGACCTGGTGGTCTAGACGGCTCTTAAGAAAGGGCTTCGCCACAGGGGCCTCAAGAAGTCCCTACACAACGACCCCCCGAAGGACCTCCCTGGGATCATGGCAAGGGCCGAACGCTTCATGCTGACCGAGGAGGCATTGGCCGAGGACGCAGGAAAAACCGCTCGAGGGACCAAGCGTGGCGACGGCGGACGAGCTAGCCCCGAAGGGTACCGGACCGAGAAGAGGCAGAGGAACAGGCAGCAGGGAGAAAGCGCGAGGGACACCACCCCAGACGCCATTCTCGCCCAAGTACAGAAGGAAGAGCGAGCTGATCGCCCCCCACCGAAGGCTAAAAGAGGCGGGAAGAACAGGGAGAAGTACTGTAAGTACCATAAGGACGATGGTCATGACACGGAAGATTGCTGGCATTTGAAGAAGGACATTGAGAAGCTGATGAGCCGAGGGCACGCCAGGAATCAGGCCGACGAGCCGGTCCATGGAGAAGGGACCTCCACGCAGCCAGACAAGGGGAAGAAGATCAACACCATCCAAGGCCCCCTCCGCATCATAGAGTGAGCAGGCAACGTCTCTCCCCCCGGTGGCAGCCTAGTATGAGGGAGTTATCTAGTTTTACATCCCTCTGTCTAGCTTCATTTCCTTTTTTCCATTTCCTCCAAATGTACCGGTCCGACAGGACTCTTGAGAGTACAAACGCATTCCTTTTGTTGTCTTTATTTAAAATCCCGACGGAGTTGACATGTCGCCAATAACGCAAAAGGCCGGGGACCGCCGCCTCACTGGAGGAGGAAGAGGAGCTTTGCCCTCGCCGACCGTCTCCGGCACTCATAAGTCCGGGGGCAATTCCAGCAGGCACGAACGCCGACTGGTCCTAAGCCGAGGAGCTTGGCCCTCGCCGACCAACTCCATCGCTCATAAGTCTGGGGGCAATTCCCCCAGCAGACGCGGATGCCGACCGGTCCTAAGCCGAGGAGCTTTGCCCTCGCCGACCGACTCCAGTGCTCATAAGTCTGGGGGCGATTCCCCCAGCAGGCACGGACGCCGACCGGTCCTAAGCCGAGGAGCTTTGCCCTCGCCGACCGACTCCATCGCTCATAAGTCTGGGGGCAATTCCCCCAGCAGACGCGGATGCCGACCGGTCCTAAGCCGAGGAGCTTTGCCCTCGCCGATCGACTCCAGTGCTCATAAGTCTGGGGGCGATTCCCCCAGCAGGCACGGACGCCGACCGGTCCTAAGCCGAGGAGCTTTGCCCTCGCCGACCGACTCCAGAGCTCATAAGTCTGGGGCCGATTCCCCCGGCAGGCACGAACGCCGACCGGTCCTAAGCCGAGGAGCTTTGCCCTTGCCAACCGAATCCAGCGCTCATAAGTCTGAGGGCGACTCCCCTAGCAGGCACGAATGCCGACCGGTCCTTAGCCGAAGAGCTTTGCCCTCGCCGACCGACACCAGTGCTCATAAGTCTGGGGGCAATTCCCCCAGCAGGCACAGACGCCGGCCGGTCCTAAGCCGAGGAGCTCTGCCCTCGCTGACTGACCCCTGCGCCCATAAGTCTGGGGAGAATCCCCAACGCCAGTTTCGTCCATTCCCAAGCCAAGAACAAGGCGATAATGCAAAGTACACAAGAAATCCAAGTAAGTCGATTTCGTTTATAATAGTTAACCAGAGTACAAAAATGTGTCTTATTTACAGGGGATCAAGGCAAAGGGAACACCCTACAAACAATCTACTCACGACGAATGACAGAGTTCATCACCAACAGAAGCTAGATCGACACCGACAAAGCAAAATTGGTTGACAAAAGACCCAAAGTAGATGACCCAAGCTAACGGCCATGCAACCAGCAATTATTGGCCGCGGGGCTGAAGGAGATAGCGGGGGCCAGGGATCCATTTCAAGTAGACTGGCCCAAAGCGAAGCGGATGCTAAAAAATTTGAGGATAAAAGCCGGGAGGGGCA
The DNA here is from genome assembly GCA_030789695.1 of Scilla litardierei. Classification (NCBI taxonomy): domain Eukaryota; kingdom Viridiplantae; phylum Streptophyta; class Magnoliopsida; order Asparagales; family Asparagaceae; genus Scilla; species Scilla litardierei. The sequence continues at coordinate 86,148 of JAULAV010007825.1, forward strand.
GCTCAGTGAGCCCGAGCTCGAGAGGACACATCCTCGGGCACTTCGCCCTGCTCGGAGCGAGGGGACTCGACTGGCGGAGGGGCTTGTCGGACACGCTCCGCACATTCCCGGAAGGAAGACTGGATGACTTCGACGATCCGGGGGGCGATGATGTCTACATACTTACCGAAGGCCTCCCTGAGAACCTCGAAGATCCTCTTCCCCAGGGTCTCGACGACGCCCTTCTCCACCTCCTCCGCAAGCCGCATTACCTGACGCCGGTCCGACAGTTCCCTCTGAAGCTCCTCCCTCTCCAGGCGGAACGACTCCGCCGCTTCCTCAGCCGACTGATGAGCATCCTCCAGCTTTCCCTCGAGGTCACCCACTTGTCCCTCCAACGCAGCCACACGGAGGGTGAGGCACCGAGACTCCATCTGGGCCTCCATCATGGCCACCTCGGCTGCCCCGGCCCGTTCCTGAGCCTTCATGGTGGACTCCTCCAGCTTCCTCAAGAGGATGGCTCGCCGCTGCAGTTCCACGGCAAGCGTCGACCCCTGGAAAACGGGACATAAGCTAAGAAGGGTGTGAAGGGAAAGAAAGGACTGCGAGAGGGCCGAACCTGTTGAAGGGCCCAAACCAAAGAATCCGACACCTTGTCGGTGGGAATCTTCTCGAGGGTGCTGTGGTCCCGGGGGAAGACAGTGCTCTCGGCCACCTGCTGGGCCAGGGCTCGGTCGACGAACACCGAACTCCCGGGGGCAACATCGAGGGAAGCCATATGGCTCGCCAATAGCGCTCCGATTCCCGGGGACGGAGGCGGGGACGCTGCGATGGGGGTGGACGTCAGAGTCACCTGAAGACCCCCGGTGGTGTCGGCAGGAGGCACAGAACTGGCCGGGCTGGGAGACTCCGCACCCTCCTTCCTCTTCTTCCCTCCGTGAGGCTCCACAAGCGCCGGAGGAGAGCGCTTCCGCCTTGCCCCATCCCCACTCTCGAGGACGGGAGGGGACGCTCCGAGGGCGGGGGGGACTACACCGGACCCGCCATCAGCCCCTGCCACTCGGGCTGGTGGGGCGGATCCGGCTTTTACTACGCCCTCGGGGAGGAGATCGCCAGAAGAGGAGGCAGGAGGCACGGCCACTACCTTACCCCCGGAGGGCTCGGCTCGGCGCACATCCTCCTCAACTACCTTGCCCACGGAGGGCTCGGCTCGGCGCACATCCTCCTCAACTACCTTGCCCACGGAGGGCTCGGCTCAGCGCACCTCCTCCTCAACAGTCCGTCGAGGCGCCCTTCCGGAGGTACTGCCTCGGCTCCGAGCAGCTCCACGACGGATCAGCTCATCAACGTCACGAACAAACTCGCGGCCTGCCATCCCTGCAAAGGAAACCGAAATCAGGATGAGTCACAGGGCAGTCCGAGGAAGAAAGAGCAACCTACCCGGGGACCACAAGATGGCCTTCAGGAGTAGGTCATCCAACAAAGAGCAGATGGACTTTGATTCCAAAGGAAGAGCCGACAGCATCGCGTCGGCTGTCTGGTCAGCGTCGGAAAGGGCTAACGGTGAGCAAGGCTGGACGGACGCGCCCCAGCTTGTCAGGATCTGGGCATCACCCAAAAAGACCACAAAGACATAATCCGAGCTCCAATCCCCCGACCAGCGGGGAAGCCCTATCAGACATTCCCTCCTTGAACGGGCACGGAGGTGCAGCCATGACCCCGGCCCGACCACCTGGATCTGATAAAAGTGGAAAAGAAGGGGGAGAGATGGCTCCAGACCGCGGATGCAACAGAGCGTTACGAAGCCCGTCAGTACCGCGATCGAACACGGGGTGAACTGACACAGGGACACCGTGAGATGTTCCATGACCTGGATGAAAAAAGGATGGAGCGGGAAGCGAAGACCCAGGCGGAACATCTCGACGTAGGCGCCGACCTCATTGCTCCTCGGAAGGAAAATCCGCTCGTCGACAAATGGAACTCGAACCTCGTATGGGAAGCAGAGATATCTTTCCCGGATCTCCGCGGCCACCGAAGGAGGAGTCCTCGACTGAGTACGGAGGACGACCGGGGGCACATTAAGCCGCACGGCAGCCGACGCAACATCATCACGGGCGTAGTCTGGAAAAAGTTTCCCCTTCCCCTTATCTTGAAGAGAACGACTCCCGGCGGGGGAACCTGACTCCCCTAGCCGGGGTTCGCCCCGCCCGGACTCCGGAGGACCCCTCGTCCTCCGGCCAGAACCGCCTATCCTAAGAGCAGCCATAAGATGAAAGCAAGAGAGGAATTACCTATTTTCAACTAGTTTGGAGAGGGCAAAGAAGCGAAGGCGACGGGGAACTCCGAGTTGCTGAAGGCTTTGAATACCGGGAGGAGCAAGGGAGAAGTGGAAATCAACACAACTGGGGATCTTATATGCCAGGGGAGAATTCGAAGCGCCTGACAAGAATGCGTGGCGAGGCTCGAAGAGTCGGCGGCGTTCCAAAATTGGCGCCAGTCGAAGTCCAATCGATCCGCCTCATCATGACCTGCATTTATGGCCTCGCCTCGATTGAAGCGCCGCTCAGAATCCCAGGAGACACAACGGGCGATCTGAGCGAGCCGAGGCTGATCGACCCCACCAATGGCGGCTCACGAACCCTTCGGCTTCTCGAACTTAAGGCGACTCCGCGAGCGGTGGGGATAAGCTTGCCGCTACACGTGGCAGCATCTGAAGGCCGACGGCACTTCGGGACCCGCGCCTCAAAAATATCGAACGGGCCAACTCATGATGACGACTAATAAATGAGTCGGCATCGACTGGTGAGCTCGTCAAAATCGGCAGAGGTCACATCGGCCGAGCCGAACCGGCCGAGGCCGATCAACCCGACCGATGGGGGCAATTGTTACGCCTATTTGACCGAGACCCATAAAGCACGAGCCCAGGAGCCCGACTACTGGTCAAAAGCCCATCTGCGTCCTCAAAGCCCATTTGACAAAGGCCCTACAAGGGACCTTCTCGAACGTCGATCCGACCCGGCCCCAATAACCCGTTGGTCGCTCGCCCACTCCTGCGAAAACCACTCCCCCGGACGCGCGACCACTAAATAGCGATAATGGGGAGGTGCTCGCATGGCGGAGAGAGCGGCGGCGAGGGGGGACTGATGGGGCACGATCAATGGCAGGCGTGGGACGTGGGCCAGAGGCAATCACGCGGGAGCTCTACAAAAGGGCCAGGAAGACGACGAAGAAAGGGACCGCATCTCAGGTAACAAAACCTAAGGTACTCCATCAACGACCTCGTTCCCCCAATTCATCTCCTTCCTCCCCCGCTCGCGCCGAGAGACGCCGTTACGATCTCCTCACGAGTCGGACCGTCTCCGCCGGGCCTCCTTTCTCAGACCTCTATCTGACTTAGGCATCGGAGGGGATTTGGCCGGAACCAAGGTCCGGCCCCCTGACGAGCGTTCTCGTCTGCGCAGGTGGACAGCAGATCAACGGGCCGAGGCTACCCCTCGCCCCTCTCCGACCACTTGATCAACCGGACAGTGAGGCTTCCCCTCACCGTCAGCCTGCCGTGGCCGAGCACGCCCTACCGAGGCCGAGCGTCTTAATCGGGTCCGAGACTCTCCCTCGCCACCCGTCGGCCGTGCATCTACCCGGGCGACTGAGGCTACCCCTCGTCCCCCTTCCATCCGAGGCCGAGCACACCTGTCCGAGGCCGAGCGTCCCAACCAGGGCCGAGGCTTCCCCTCGCCCCTTCTGCACCGATTCGAAGCCCCCGAGGGACCCAAAGCGGGCCCCTTGACCACGTTGACCGGGCTCTCCACGGTCAACGCTTTGTAGTGAGAAAACAATCTGAAACAGTAGCGGTTTTGAACCGTTACAAAGAGCAAATTTCTGACTGTTTCAAATCGCTAAAACGTCATAAAACCGCCACAACATTTTTAATTTTTTAATTGGATAATCGGTCAATTGTACTGCTGATTTACAACCGCTAGAACCTTGAGCCGTAACCCTAGTTTTCTAGCAGCTTTGCACCGCTAGAAATTATTAAAACCAACCATGGTATTAGAGCCAACTATGGTTAAATTTTTTAGCGGTTCTAGCCCTTTACAACTTCTGTACTAGCGGTTTCGACCCGATATAACCAAAAAAATTCCCCATCCTAGCACGGGATCTTCCCGCAAGATCTTATTTAATGTTGATTATGTTATAGCAGTTTTGCCCCAATACAAAATATTTCCTACATACTAGCGGTTCAAAAACGCTAAAAGGAAAACATTTTTGGCGGGTTTTTGAACCGCTATGCCATTAACATCTAGAATTGACATTGTTTTTTGTACTGAATCCATATTGATGGATCATCTCAATCTCATATTGTTCAATTTTCTTTATCCGAAATTCCGAAAGATGTGAAAAATCTTGATGATGAAAATGATGTTAATGGAAAAGAGAGCAAGCATAACCCATCAGATTTGTTCAAATTACATATAAAGAAATTTAAGGGCCCAATAGAAAATTTATTATAAAATGCAATTATTGCAACATAATATTTTTGGAGTACATCCGGGGTTTATGTAACACACTAGAAACATATAAGAAATAAAAATCCAAGAAAATAGGTAATTCATCTTCTCAAATTCAAATTGTAAGGTAAGCTACTTTTACCAATATACTATTTCAATATTCTGATGTTACTACTAGAGTAGAGTTAGCAGAAATGGTTACCATTGAACATTTAACATTTCGATTTGGTGAGAAAGTTGGTTTTATGAATTATGTTCATAAAGCATTAAATCCACAAGCTTCTCGTGTTCCAAGAACTACACTCACAAGTACACTTTTTGATATTTACAAAAATAAAAAAGATTTGATAAATTTTTTAAAAATGTTTGATCATTGTGTATCTATATGTTTCGATATATGGAGTAATCATTAGCAAACACACTCCTATATAGGTGGGACTTGCCATTATATTGATGAAAATTTGATTTTCCGTAAAATGAATTATTGCATTTCGAGGTTTTTTAAATTCATAATTTCGATAATTTTTATCGTATGCTTAAAATCATTTTTGAAGAATTTAAAATTGAAGATAAAATTTTTGCAATTACTTTTGATAATGCTTCAAATATTACTGCTGATATTCCTTCTTTAAAAGAGTTATGCCAACCTTGTTTTGGTGGAAGATTTTTTATCAAATATGTGCATGTCATGTTTTATATTTATATAGATTAGTTTTACTTAAAAAATCTATTGAACCTATTACAAAAGCAATTTATTATTTGTGGAAACATACAAAAGTAATGAAATAATGGTTAAACTTTTGCAAAATCCTTAATAAAAATCCCAATAAATTTTCACATAATGTTACCATCCATTGTAATTGCACAAATAAATTACTTATTCAAAGTGATGAATATAAAGAATTATTGTGTAGTTTTATGCAATATGATGTTCGTAATATATGTCTTTTTCCTTAACAATAGAATTTATGCACAAATATTTGTAAATTATTAAATAATTATTGACTTTATTAATACTTTATCAGGTGTTTATTATCCTATCACAAATTTACTTCTTATTGAAAGTATTAATATTGTTATTGCATTTGAAAATGTGAAATTGACATTGAATTAGAGTTACTATTAATGCCATGAAGAAAAAACGATTAGAATATTATCAACACATTTTAACTGTTTATTTGATTGCATCTATTTTTGATCTACGTCGTAAGTTTGATCATTTAGACACATCTTTGCACTATTATTATAAGGCCTTAGATTTAAATGTTGATTGTTTTGTTTTGTTTTGTTAGCTTATGTTAAGTATGTAGTTTTTAAATTATATGATGAATATGCTAAGATTCATGGTCCATCTCATACAAATGTTGCACAAGATGATTCTTCATATCAAGTATCTGAAATTCTAACCTGTAAGGATCAAATACACTAGAGGGGGGGTGAATAGTGTATATTAAAAAATGTTGCAAATAAGATGTTAGTAATATTTGCAAAGATGGCAATGAAAATAAAAATAACAAGTGCGGAAAATTAAATCAATCGCAAACACAGAGATTTATCCTGGTTCGGATCCTTGTGATCCTACTCCAGTCCTCTACCCCGTAGAGATTTTCAATCCACTATAACCACTTGCCCCGCAAGCGCAAACTTACAAAAATGGCGACACTCCCCGTGTCCCAAACTTTGTACAATCTCAAAAGAGATTCAAAACCTGTTAAATAAGAAATAGAAAAACACATATAGCCTTGTTATGAATTTAGAATGAAATTCAAGGATGGTGTTAGAAGATGAACTTCAAGATATAAAAGATATGTTATGAAGAACAATACTTGAAGTTCTCTGGTTCATAAAAGAAGAGAGAGATCAATCGATATCTTCTTACAATTATGAACACAAACAACTTTCTAAATTGATGTTGAAAAAGATCAAAATTGCTCCAAGGAAGAAAACTTCAATTTCCAAAAGATCTATGATTAAGAATCTTGAAGTTCTTCCGTTCTTATAAGAAGAGAGAAATCTATGGATTTCTTCTTGCAAAGAAGAAAAGAGCAACTAAGGCAAGATTGCTTAGAATCAACAATTCTAGTAAGAAAGAGAGAAGAAAGTTGTGTGAAGAAATGAGAGGGTATGCCCACTTATTTATAGTATTTTTGGACAGTTATTCTGAGGGAAAATGGGGGGAAAAGGAGTTTCCTTCCGTTCACAAACGGTCTGGAAAGTTTCAGAAAAAACGGATGCAAAATTTCATTAGTCGACTAAAAAAAGTCTTAGTCGACTAAAAGTCAAACTTGGAATTTTTGACTGAAATTTTAACGGTAACTTTCTGATGTTGACTGAAGACTACTCAGAAATTTTCAGGTCAAAATTCGAAGAAAAATTTTTTAGTCGACTAATGAATGTCTTAGTCGACCAGGACAGAAAAACGTGAATTTTGACTTTTCTGAAAAGGGATGTTTAGGATATGTTATTAGGAACCTAGGACTTAGATGGATTTCATATTCAAGGCTCTGAAATCTATAAATATAAAACAATACATCAGTCCGTAGATTTCCGTAGATATATATGCTGAGCTTCTTGTGAGTATTTGAAATGCCTTTGTGCAGGGTTCCATATCAAGTGATTATTGTCCAAGCGTGGATATATTAGGAAACTGCACATCTGCATAGATAGAGTGAGTAGCAATAATAATAGTTGTCACATCAAAATCATATGGAATAGAATAGGAAAGTGAACATGGGATTATGAAATCCCAACAGTATCATCCTCAAGATTTGATGGTCCGATGTTTCATCATCGGGCCGGCCCTCGAGGAAGAGGAGGATCCGGATTATGAAGCCCACAAGCGAGGCAGACTGGCCTGCAAAGCCCACAAAGCCCACCGAGGAAATTACCCGCACGCCCAGTCAAAGTTAAGCCATGTTTTGCCCATTGAGCTTCCGAGCCTTCATGGGATGGTTAATAATGGGCTCATTGATGACATCGAAAGTGGACAATGGTACATCTCTTCTTTTGGAATAATCACGCCCCCATTATGGTAAAGCAGTTATCCTCCAATGGCACTGAAAGGATAGCTTTACTTATAAATATACAAAACACGAGTAGTACAGGTGGACAGACCCCAGAGGAAATGAAATACTAGGTAATCTTACAACATTAATTTCTCTCTTTCTACTCTAATATTTCTTCCTTCGAATGCTCGGTGAGACAAGTTCAAGTCGATCTCCCTTAGGTCGAACATGACTACCCTGAGTCTACGTAAGTCCATACTAACTTATGCATCAGAGGGGATTTGGGTCGGAACCCAGATCCGACCCCCCTGACGAGTGTCTATGTTGCAGGTCACTTGAGGAACGACCCAAGAAGCAGCTCGGAGGGTCGATCAAAATGACCTAGGGTTCGGTTGTATCTCGTCCAGAATCTACAGAGTTGGGTCAAGATTCATCATTGAAGTTCGTATTCGACCCTTATTGACCCAAATTTTGTCAACCATGGGTCACACTCAATAGCTGATGAGGCTCCACCTCATCAGTGGTATCCGAGCCAGCCCATCTTACTGTTGGCTGGAACCCATCCGTTAACAGTTGGCACCGTCTGTGAGAACATACACAGTCCACATCCCAAGTCCAAAGCTATGTCGACTGTACCCAATAACACTGGTCTGATCCTCGGTACGAACAAAGATGCCCTGAACATTGAAGATGTTGGTGTATCTTCGTCGAAAGGAGGACCAGTCACACAACTGGTTTCACAAAAGCAGTTTGACAAATTCATCGAGGCAGTTAATGACAACCTTGCAACATTGACTACTGCCATTCAGCAAATCACCCAATAACCATTACATGTGGCCACAGAGCAGCCACCCCCCAATCCAACGTTGGCACCTGTGGGAGCATGGTCTACACCAAGAAGCTAGAGGGCTGGGGATCAAAACCTTGAGTGACGGGCCAACCCTCTACTCAATACCAGTCCTACATATCGAAGATGGACCGAAGACGGTAATAACGATGGATGTCAGTGTAATCAAAGGGGTGACAGTAACAACTACTCATCTGGGTGACCACTGGACCTGGGGCCCTACAACAACAGGTGAGCTACCCACAATGGCGTGGAACAAGCGAGGGATTGTCGCACACAAAACTGCAGCCATAGCCCTACGAGACCCACAACAGGGCAAAAACAAAAGGGTCGTGAGGGAAGCACTCCTCCTCAGAATTCTCCCAATCGCTTGAGATGGAGCCTTGTAAATTCTTCCAGCATCTCTACCAGCCAACAGACTCACTGTTGAGAGGAAGAACAACTCCCAGTTATCCCTGCTCCTCGCAGACGAACTCCTTTGAAGGAGAACATCACTTCTTGAAGGGTTTTAGAGGTCCAAGGGCTCTCTTTCGACTAGTGCATTGTCCGTCCTTCGCCCTACTTGAGAGCAAAGGCCGGACAACCTTGCACAAAATAACGCAGCGGAAGCGAAAATAAAGAGGAAAAATTTATATAAACATTTTATATAAACTAGCCCTATCTGCATAAAACCCAAGCCAAGAAAATGCTACTATCCCGGGGTTGGGTCCAGACCAACCCCTGAGGATACTACTATCTAATTAACTACTGTAGCTACTGCAATTAAAATAATGCACATTAATTAAAACTACGGTTGAGAAAACTCAACATACCCGTAACTCTTGCCTTGCAGCAAAAGTGTTACCGAAGGCAATCAATTGCCCTTCCCGCATTAGCCGCTACGATCCCAGCAACCGCTTGCGTCGATCCCAGCCACTTCTGGTCCCCGAGCCAACCACTTGCTCCAGAAAGTTTCACGCGGGTGAAACCACCACCTAGATTTCGGATCCGAATCCGAACTCCTTTGCGGCTTTGCTAGAGCCCTCAGGAGCAAGGCAAAAATTTATAGGGAGAGAAGAAATATTAATTTAAGCCTAGATCCGAGCGTGCTCCAATATTTACGAGAGCCGCTCAGATCTAGAGCTTGGGACGAGTTATGAGGAAGGGGGAGGGCCTCTATTTATAGAGGCGGCTGACTCTCCCCTTTTCTCCACAACCGAGGTGGGACTATTAATTTGGGATTAATTAAATCAAGTTAGTTTGCCTTTCACAAAGGGCAAACTTCCTCGAATTTTAACTCCCTCAACGTTGAGCTTCAATGTTGGTACAACCTACCAAATCGAAGAGGGTTCAATGGTGAACGCGTAGGAAAAAATGGCTCGTCAATCCGAGTCCGTTTGACCCTTCAAACAATTGTCCAAAGTTAGCCAAAAGTCATGCTTCTCTTAGAAACGTAGCCGTCAAGAAAATCCTAGGTTTCAAAAAACCCTAACCAGAAAATTCGGGCTTGGTGGGCCTCCATTTTCGCTGGTTTCAGCCCAACAGTTTGGGCTGGCTTGTTTTGGCTATAACTTGTGCAGTTGGACTCCGTTTTTGACGCGGTTGAACCTGCGTTTAGAGCGGGACGATCCCGTCATCTAGGTAGCCTTTTCAACGCGTTTATTTAATTAAATATAGTCTTAAACAATTTAAGACACATTTACTCTCTTTTGCATCATATGCAAATTAGTCCCTATCTAGGCTTAAATTTTCATTTGCATTAAATACAAATGATCTGAGGGCATATTCCTCTACATCTCCCACTTGCACTCAGGATCATTTATCCTGAATGCATGAGATTATTGCAAACGTCTTTTGCAATATTTATTCCTTGCATTAAATGCAAATTATTCTCCCTAACTAATTTCTACCTATTACTAGACGAAGATCGCACTCTGTGTGAGACCCTACAGCCTGACCCTACTACAGGTTTGGGTTCGTGACCCTAGACGGCAGTGACCACGAGCAGTAGTTGCCGTCCCTGTTTTGGCGTCATAATTATGTGGTTTAACCCATTGAAAAAAAATCGTCGGGACAACCAAGACTGTATCCGTGATGAATACCGCAGTTTTAATCCTTTCGTCAAGACTATGTTGTTTATTCAAGTTTAGGGTATGGTAACATGTCAACCCCACCAACTTGAAACCGGTCAGTTACATCGGTCTTTAGTTAAATACATGTTGAACTTCTTTCAACATACTTTGATCAAAGATTTTCACTAAAGCACCGAACCAACACATACAACACTAAATCTCCTTAATGAGAGAGACGAATCCTTTCTTAGACACAGCTCCCTTCACACGCTTCAAGCGCCACCCAACCAAAATCCTTTCGACAAGTAAAACCTTGAAGCTAGGAAAATGATCTAAGTGACACTATTCACATGCAGGTTTGTTCAATGTCCTCAAGTCATAGGACCAACTTGCCTATCAACACTAAAGGTTATCATTGACATTTTAAATTAAGTTTAACCAAATGATAACCTTTTATGAGTCGTTCAGTGAACTCATTCTCTAATAAGCACCTGTGTCTTGTTTCTGACTTCACCAAGTCAAACGATTACGAGTTCATCGTTACTAATCTATAGTGAATACAAAGACACAATGGTCTTATCGATGTGTCGATATCCTCTTCTCGACATATCAATGACCACGAACCTGTTTAAGACTTTAAGCTCCAATCGGTAAAAACACTTTCTCATAATCATGATCTTCATCAAGATACGTGTATACCTTGCTGTAAGTCTAAGGAATTTATCTAAGTATATAAGATATCACAAATGCACAAAGATAAATTGATACCAATAAATTTATTTTATTCATGAATAAGATGTTTTTCAAGACAATGTGCCTCATAGGCATACAACTCTCAAAACATCTACCACTCACTACAAGGCCCACTTTTATGGTATTTCATACCGCTTTTACACATTAGTTTTTCCAAACGATCACGTGTAAGGGCCTTTGTAAATGGATCAGCTAAATTCTCTTCAGACGAGACTTTGAGGATTTCTATGTCCTTCCTCCTCTCAATATCACGTATCAAGTGATATTTTCGAAGAATGTGTCTGGATCTCTTGTGGAATCTGGGTTCTTTGACCAAGCTCATTGTGCCATTGTTATCACAATACAACGGTATTGGATCTATAATAGTAGGCACCACTCCTAGCTGGCTCACAAATTTCCTAATCCAGACAGCTTCCTTTGCTGCATCATTGGCCGCTATATATTCGGCCTCCATAGTTGAATCAGCAACGATATCTTGCTTTGAACTTCTCCAGCTCACTGCACATCTGTTTAGAGTGAAAATGTATACTGAAATTGATTTGCTGTCATCTACGTCACTCTGAAACCTAGAATCTGTGAAGCCCTCAATCTTGAGTTCTTCACTTCCATAAATCAAAACTAGATCTCTTGTTCTTCGCAAGTACTTGAGAATCGTCTTGACTGCTTTCCAGTGTTCTTCTCCATAGTTAGACTGATATCGACTTACTGCACCTAGTGCAAAAGCGACATCAGGTCTGGTACATATCATGGAATACATGATTGATCCAACTGCCGAAGCATATGGAATATTGCTCATGCGTTCTCTTTCCAAGTCAGTCTTTGGAGACATCTTCTTGGAAAGACTTATTCCGTGATTTGCGGGTATAAACCTACCATTACTGTTTTCCATGTTAAACCGTTTTAACACATTATCAATATACCTAGATTGGGAGAGTCCTAGCATCCTTTTAGATCTATCTATATAGATCTTCACACCTAGTATGTAGGATGCTTCTTCCAAATCTTTCATGGAGAAGTTAGTTGATAACCAATCCTTAACAGACTTCAACATTGGTATGTTATTACCTATTAAGAGAATGTCATCAACATAAAGTACAAGGATGACTAAATTGTTTCCACTGGTTTTCTTATAAACGCATGGCTCATCTTCATTTTTAATAAAATCAAACTCTTTGACCGTATTATCAAATCAGATGTTCCAGCTCCTGGATGCGTATTTCAAACCATAAATGGATCTATGCAGTCTACACGCTTTCCCTTTGCTCCCACTGACTTCAAAACCTTCCGGCTGAGACATGTAAATATGCTCTTCTAAATAACTATTTAGAAATGCAGTTTTTACATCCATCTGCCAGATTTCGTAGTTGTGATAGGCAGCAATAGCGAGTACGATCCGGATGGATTTGTGAATGGCTACGGGCGAGAAAGTTTCGTCATAATCTACACCTAGAATCTGACGATAACCTTTCGCAACAAGTCTAGCCTTGTACGTTTCTATTTTTCCATCTGCACCGATCTTCCTTTTGAAGATCCATTTGCAGCCAATAGGAACACTTCCCTTGGACACATTCTCTAAATTCCAAACTTTATTAATGTGCATGGAATCCATCTCATATTTCATTGCATCCAGCCATTTCTTAGAGTCTTTACTCTGAATGGCTTCTTGGAAGCTAATAGGATCATCGTCAACTAAGATGCTATCCTCAACTCCTCCATCTACGAGAAATCCGTAGTATCTTTCTGGAGCTCGTGGAATCATATTTGACTTCCTAATAATTGCTTTAGGAGCATTAGGCTCTGCCTCTCCCACTGGTTCCGCGATCTGTTCATGTGTTGATTCAGTCTCTAGACTTTCGTCCAGTTCTATTACCTCGCTATTAGACTCCTTCACAAGGAATTCCTTTTCAAGAAAGGTGGCGTGTTTGGACACAACAATCTTTTGTTGTTCCTGGTGATAGAAAATGTGTCCCGTCGAGTGACTAGGATACCCAATGAATCTACACATAACAGACCTATCCTCCAGTTTATCTGGATTAAGCTTCTTGACATACGCAGGACAACCCCATACCTTAATATGCTTAAGGTTTGGTTTCTTCCAGTTCCATATCTCATATGGTGTCATTGGCACGGATGTAGATGGAACTCTATTAAGGATATGGGTAGCAGTTTCTAGGGCATAGCCCCAAAGGGAGATATGTAACTCAGAGTCACTCATCATTGATCGAACCATGTCTAACAAGGTACGATTCCTTCTCTCTGACACACCATTATGTTGAGGTGTGTAAGGAGGAGTGATCTGAGAGAGAATCACATTCTCTTTTAGATGCGCAAGAAATTCATGGCTCAAGTATTCTCCTCCTCGATCAGATCAAAGAATTTTAATACTTTTGCCCGTCTGTTTTTCAACTTCGTTACAATACTCTTTGAATCGCTCAAATGTATCAGACTTGTGCTTCATCAAGAACACATGTCCGAACCTAGAGTGATCATCAGTAAATGTAACAAAGTATGAATAACCTCCTCTCGCTAAAGTAGACATTGGTCCGCATACATCAGAATGTACTAAACCCAAGAGTTCACTAACTCTTTCCCCTTGACCCGCAAAGGGAGTTTTAGCCATTTTACCTTTGAGCCAAGACTCGCAAGTGTCGAACGACTCATAATTCGAGAGGTCAAGAGACCCCTCTTTATGCAACTTGCTAAGTCTTTTTTCTCCGATATGGCCTAGTCTACAATGCCAAAGGAAAGTTTCATTAAAACTAGATTCCTTACGTTTTCGTGTGTTAACACTTAAACCAACGACATTAGACAGAGTGTATACACCATTATTCATTGTTCCAAATCCCAGCAATTTATCATTAAAGAAAATGTTCATAACAGATTTATCAATGGTAAATTTATATCCGTCTTTGGCCAAAGCCGAAATGGAAATAACGTTGCATAGGATATTTGATATATAATAACATTGTTTCAAAAACAATGTGGCACCATTTGACAAGGTGTGCTTTAGGTCTCCTACAGCTTTAGCAGCTACATTAGCTCCATTACCGACTTGAAGAACTATTTCGTCTTTTCTTAAGTTTCTAAATGTGCTCATACCTTGTAAAGAATTACAAATATGAGTAACCGCACCAGTATCCAATACCCATGCATTAGAAGTTACAGAAAGGACTATACTCTGTATAACTAATACCTTAGAAGTCGAGACATCAATATGTCATTTCTTCTCTCCGTTAAGCCCAGAGTTTTCTAAGCAATCAATATTTATACCAGTCAATTTATTATTCAGGATAAGATTCATATTCGATTTCATGCTGCAAAAGACATAGAATTAATTTAGTGTAATTCATGATAAAATAATATAGTTGGTTTTTAATTAACTATGGTCTCCCACTATTTTACGATCATTCTCTGAAATGAACGAATTTTAATATTTAAAATATAGTGAAAGAGGGATCCAATCATCCTGAACCTCACAACCTTGAGGAGACTCAACACGTTGATTGGTTCCATGATTGGTAGACTAACTCTTAGTCAATCACATCACATGTGACTTCCTTTCGATTTTTACCCACAGTCACTTATGATCTTGAGGAGACTCAACAAATCATAATGACTGGTCTAGTCAGACCCTTGATTTCGTGTCCAGATTTGACTTAGATCGATGCGAGAGGAGACCCGACGTATCGATTTGAGTCAAGTCTAGACTACATCACATATATGTTGGAGTTTGTTCCTTAAAAAAAACATGCCATAGCTTGAGGAGACTCAACAACTATAATTGTCTTCTTTGAGTTACCAAGCTCCAAAATCAAGGAGGGATACGAATTAATCTTAATAAGATTTATAACGCATTGACTAGATATAACCAAAACTAACACATTTTACTATTAGCAACTTTGCGGTACAAGCGGGCATGACCAGGGTTAGGGCCGGGTAGGATCACTTGCGCCCAGCAAAGCTGAGTCAATCCACAACACCTTCCCTAACTACCTAACCATACCATTCTCCATTGAAAGTTCTAATGATAAAAATGTGTTATATTGATTTAATCTGGTTGTTATGATATATTTAACTAGTTAATCCTATCAACTAGTTATAACCTATAATTCAAAATTATTAGGATGTGTTTCATAACTTTTATTAGAATACTATCAACTATAAGATTTTAATAAATCACATCAAAATTTTTTCAACAAACAAGGGACAATCCTAATCATTCATTAGGATGTGTTATTTAAAATATTGTGAACAACATTTTAAAACATAGTCAAAGCTAGTCATTTAAATTTAATCAAATTAGATATTTAAATGAATTTTAATGGCTAACCCAACAAGTCTTTCTTTTAGCAATTATCAAATAAAAGCAAAAGAAACAGAAAGTCAATAATTATCACATAATTAAAAAAAGATCTAATCTTGGTTTTCAAAACAATTTTCGAAAAATTTGAAAACCAACATATAATTAGTGCAAGACTAACTACAAGTTTTAATGCATAAACCCATCGCATAGTTAGAAAAAATGCATAGAAAACTTTAAAGTTTTAATCACATGCATTTCATAAAAGCAGTATATAGATAGTCTATGTAGCCTGGCTCTGATACCACTGAAGGGTTTTCGAGGTCCAAGGGCTCTCTTTCGACTAGTGCATTGTCCGTCCTTCGCCCTACTTGAGAGCGAAGGCCGGACAACCTTGCACAAAATAACGCAGCGGAAGCGAAAATAAAGAGGAAAAATTTATATAAACATTTTATATAAACTAACCCTATCTGCATAAAACCCAAGCCAAGAAAATGCTACTATCCCGGGGTTGGGTCCAGACCAACCCCTGAGGATACTACTATCTAATTAACTACTGTAGCTACTGCAATTAAAATAATGCACATTAATTAAAACTACGGTTGAGAAAACTCAACATACCCGTAACTCTTGCCTTGCAGCAAAAGTTTTACCGAAGGCAATCAATTGCCCTTCCCGCATTAGCCGCTACGATCCCAGCAACCGCTTGCGTCGATCCCAGCCACTTCTGGTCGCCGAACCAACCACTTGCTCCAGAAAGTTTCACGCGAGTGAAACCTCTGCCTAGATTTCGGATCTGAATCCGAACTCCTTTGCGGCTTTGTTAGAGCCCTCAGGAGCAAGGCAGAAATTTATAGGGAGAGGAGAAATATTAATTTAAGCCTAGATCCGAGCGTGCTCCAACATTTACGAGAGCCGCTCAGATCTAGAGCTTGGGATGAGTTATGAGGAAGGGGGAGGGCCTCTATTTATAGAGGCGGCTGACTCTCCCCTTTTCTTCACAACCGAGGTGGGACTATTAATTTGGGATTAATTAAATGAAGTTAGTTTGCCTTTCACAAAGGGCAAACTTCCTCGAATTTTAACTCCCTCAACGTTGAGCTTCAATGTTGGTACAACCTACCAAATCGAAGAGGGTTTAACGGTGAACGCGTAGGAAAAAACGGCTCCTCAATCCGAGTCCGTTTGACCCTTCAAACAATTGTCCAAAGTTAGCCAAAAGTCATGCTTCTCTTAGAAACGTAGCCGTCAAGAAAATCCCAGGTTTCAAAAAACCCTAAACAGAAAATTCGGGCTTGGTGGGCCTCCATTTTCGCCGGTTTCAGCCCAACAGTTTGGGCTGGCTTGTTTTGGCTATAACTTGTGCATTTGGATTCCGTTTTTGACGTGATTTGAACCTGCGTTTAGAGCGAGACGATCCCGTCATCTAGGTAGCTTTTTCAACGTGTTTATTTAATTAAATATAGTCTTAAACAATTTAAGACACATTTAATCTCTTTTGCATCATATGAAAATTATTCCCTATCTAGGCTTAATTTTCATTTGCATCAAATACAAATGATCTGAGGGCATATTCCTCTACACTTCTGCTCCTCGGCTAGCAAAGTTCAAGATACCGCCCCTGAAGATATATGATGGTGCGGGCGATCTATGGGCGCATGTCTGTAGATATCAAAGCATGATGGAGTTATTCTGAGCTAATGAGCCATACCTATGTCGTGCCTTCCACACTACTCTGACAAAGGCAGCTGATGAGTGGTACAGCGGATTACCAAATTGCAGTATTGGGTCCTTTGAGGAATTGTCCCAAGTCTTTTCCAGCAGTTCATGACAGAGAAAAGGCAGAAGAGAAAGCACTCACATGTTCACTCTGGAGCAGGAGAAAGGAAAACGTTGCGACACTTCTTCAAACGATTCAATAATGAAAGGCTGCACATCGAGGGTGCCACTAACGACACAGTCATCACGGTTCTCAATCAAGGCATTCATTGTGAAGATTTGATGAAGTCTCTATATCAGTACCCGTCGAGTAACCTTGACATCTGCTCGACAGGACAGAGTTATTTATGCTCTCGGAAGAGGTACTCACAGCCAAGAAGAAGAATTCTTTCAAGTGACATAGAGAGACAAGGTGAGAAGCTCGACCACGTAACAGCCCCCATCGAGAACCCCGGGGCCGGAGGCGTCGGGATAAAAGGCCCAAAAGTAAGGAATGCTCAACCAATGAGGCCTTTACCAAGCTGACTGCCACTAGAGCCGAGGTCTTGGCATATGCTAAACACGAGGGACTCTTCAACTAACCTCCTCCAACATAGAAAAACAGGTATGCGAAAAGAGATGACCTTAAATTCTGCAGGTATCACAATGACAATAGCCACAACACCGGTGACGGCTGGACCTTGAAGAGGGATATTGAAACTCTTGTCAAATTTGGTCATCTAAAAAAGTTTGTCGACGACACTCAGGCAAAGGAAGGAGTCCCAAAACAAAAGAACAAAGAAAAGAGTCCCATGCCTGAATCACTTATCACTAAGATCGTTGACTAAGCTACGAGGAGGAACCGCAGTAGTAGAAGTTCAGATGGTGCTAGGCGTCGCTTATTCCACATGAAATAAAAACGCATGTATGAATTTTTGTTGTTGTTAAAATCCATTGCATATTGAATGAATAAAATTTATTTCTTTCGAAAACACTTATCATCTTGATCGAAGGGCATGTGTGACCATTGTGCCTTGTGAGGTTCACCTTTGCTAGTTTTGATTTTCACAAAGAAATTTTGTCCATGTCTATAGAGCCCCTAGGGGACACTCGGCTATACAAAGCCAGTCTCACGTTCATTGGACATCAGGAAGGATCATGAAAGACTATCGCCAGACATAAGTCAAGGGGTCACGCCCCTCGCCACCGAACGACCTTCATTGAATGTAAGTCGAGGGGCCATTCTCTCGTCACCAAATGACCTTCGTCGGACATATGTCGATGGGTCACTCTCCCCTCGCCACCGAACGACTATTATCAGATGTAAGTCGAGGGGCCATCCCCTTTCCACCAAACAACCTTCGTCAGAGGTAAGTTGAGGGTTCACTCCCCTTGCCACCGAACGACTATTGATTTGGGATAATATTGAATATTTAACACCTCATTTAGCCCCATTTTATGCATATATGGTATGTATTTGGTCTCTAATACAATCGTATTTTGAATATCGTCATTTATTAGAGAAATCACTTGATTTAAGCACAAACATGATTTTATTGAGTATTTCGGTATTCTCATATTTTTCATGTGAAGATCTCGATCTCACGATTCCGATGACTATTTATTCATATTTTGTTGAGATCTGTGCTAATTACTATGAATTTTGGAATGCAGAATACAATTTAAATGAAGCAATACGAGGAAAATACGATGTAAATACAACGCCCGCTCAGGCCCCATATATGCTGACACACGACAGCATCCGAGCGATTTCCCGCACAATCGAAGGGACCAAAATTTAGGCAACATGGCCATCAGATCTGATGTTGCTTCATGATCCAACGGACACGACCGCGCCTTATCAATCAGCTTGGGGGCAATCATAATGCCTAGCGAAGACATCCTGATGCATCTCGCTCGAATCGACCGACGACGTGAGTGGGGCGACGTGGCATGATCGATGCCATTTGTCGTTCGATTGAACGGTCCAAATGAAACACGTGATGGATTCAGAGTTAAACGCGGAGAAGACGCACATCAAGACCCGCGGAGCCACGTGGCAAGCGGAGATTCAATCCCGCTTGCGATGAGTGGATGATATTTGTAACGGCTGTAGGATGCGATTTTAGTCGAAGTTTAAGCGGGTTTTGGACCAGCTATGACCCTAAATCTGCTAGCTCAAGTATATAATCATATTATATGGTTTTAGTGGTATTCTTTGAGTATTCTGAGCTCTAGAGAGCGTATTTGGCCGTGAGTTTTAGAAGGCCTGGAGACAGAGGTAGGAGCTATCATCTAAAGGAGTCTATGGTCTATTTGGAGAGAATTGGTGATAAATTCCCTATTGTTGGCCTTGTATTTATTTTGCATATTTGGCTTGTATTTTGGAGTATTCTTCACGTATTTTAAGCTTTCAAACATTTATTTGTCTATGAATATGAGCTATTTTCTCTCTATGCAAGGCTAATCTCCATATTTGCTGGTTTTGATGTAGTTAGGGTGTTGTAATCATTGATTTCGATATCTTTCCACCCTATATTCATGTTATAATCACGTATTTTGTCGTTTTCTATTTGAGTATGTATAATCTATTTGAGTGTGTTATAATCTACGTATAATCTATTTGAGTATGTTAATCGGAGACGTGTGCATGCTTGAATCGAATAGGATCTGAGTAAGAATTATTAGTGATGCGATCCGAGAGGTCGTATCGTGACCCGAGAGGGCATTTATGCGTATTTTCTTCATGAAATTGCTATTATACGTGTTTATTCTTTGGCACGTTTTTATGCGCTTTATCGACATACTTTCCAACATTCTCAAGCCCTAGCCAGATGAAACATTGAGTTACAGAGAAGATATTAATAATCATTAATTGCATATACCCTAACGAAACTACAACCAACACATACTCTCTATATTTGCACCCTAGTATTGAATTCGCCGTAATTATCGTAGGATTATCTTTTAGTATTTTAAACCCTCGACACCATTACTTTTATATCTGAAAGGTGGTTGGTTATAATCGTTTTAGTACTATTAATAAACTGAAATTTATGGTTTTGCAAGTCAGTTGTCCCGTGGATACGATACCTGGACTCACCAGGATTATTACTTGATCGATCTCCTATACTTGGGAGTAGCGCTCACATCTTTTGAGACGAGTCAAGTTTTTGGCTAGTATTTACGATCCACGATTTCAGTTTGTATGGAGGAATATTCGTTGAGATCCATCCATCTTATAAATTAGGACTTTTATTAGTTTGGTTTTGGTTTTGTTTGTTTTAAAAAAATCAATCAAAAAAAATTATATGGATATCTATGGCACAGATTATTGGTATGATGCAGAGTACGCTTTTGCACACAAGCATAGGATGGAGAAGCTTAAGATCATTAATTTTAATCAGCGAGAGTGTGAAACTTTCTATCTGGCCTGGAGGAGGTTCACGGACTTACTATTAGGTTATCCGCAGCATGGTTACACAAAGAAAGATCTTATGGAGTCTTTCATATTTGGACTACGACCACAGCAACATGAATTTTTGGTAGTCATGATGCCGACAGATGCATGGAAGTACATGGAGTCTTTACAAGAGAATAATCAAATCACAAAAGAGACTTCAGAGGATGATTCAACTGAGCCTTCTTGTGACGACACTGGGACTTGCCTTGATCAAGGAAAGGAAAACGTAGACGTACCATTGCAACCCTCGAAAGAGGAAGTTCGCTTGCTCATTCAGACACATGAGGCTAAATCCCATCAATTCCAAGAAAATTTTTTTGCTCAGAGTCGGCAAATTCAACAATCCATTGAAAATCTTACTCTGATTGCCACTTGCTTCGAAGAAAGTAATTTTTTTGAAATTCAACTTCAAGAATCTAATATGAGTTCATCTTCTATTGCAGGTATTTCGAGCGACTCATAACATGAGTTCAACTTCAAGAATCTAATATGAGTACAAGAGGATGAGTTGTGCTTTCATCATAACATATTCCATGTTATGATGAAAGCACAACTCATAATATTAACATGGCTCGAAGCGTGTGCAAAGAAGGAGAGGACAAGCTGGCAATTTTGGATGAACAAGAGGAGGAGACAACTAGGAAAATGAGTTTAGAAAACATTAATATGGAGCCTAAACTGTTCTCTTCACCAATTTTTTTCCCAAAATTATTTATTCCTCTCCCCGATTGCTGAGCATCATACCGAGAGTAATGCATATCTTTCAGGGAGTAGTCATCAATATGCTTCACTTTATTTTACGTAATTTGATGACTATATTTGGAATATGTTTATTGAGGGGAATTTGAAACTAAATTGGATTGACGTAACTCATCTCTTACAGGATACATGTGAACACTTTATAGAGATGCAAGGAGTTACGTTGATGCGGTCCAATTTAGCTAGTGGATGAAGATTACTCGCTGAGGAGTTCAAGGAGCAGATAGAACAACGTCCTCCACCATTAGATCTATGATCTGCCATTTGACCATGATGTGTTCTTTCCATTAGCATAGATTTTTATAAGTTTTTAAGGTTGTTTGCTTTTGAATAAACTCGTACCCTTTTCGACATTGAGGACAATGTCCATTTTTAGTTGGGGGGGTCTATGAGACCTTAGGATTTTTCTTTTTTTAATAAAATGAGAGAGAAAGAATAAATCACCTATTCTCATCATTTAAAACTCATTCACATATCACGGTATCGGATGATTATGCATTAATTGAATTCGAATAATTGTTTGTGGCCAGAATTAATTATTTCCCCTTCATGGAATTAACCATTAATATGACGTTTATGAAAAAATTTCAATTACCATGATTAATATCTCGAAATAGTTTAAATTTATTTCATGCAGGCTATTGTGATGCATAAGCTTAAGTATACATGATTTATTAGAATAGTGTTCAAGTTGAAGAGGAATTTGGCCTTTCTTACTAAAGTTCATATCCGATGAATGTGAACTAAATTGCTTCCACAAAAAAAGAGAAAAATAGGAAAAAAAAGGAGAAAATAAAACTTAGATGTTTTGAGTTATTAGGTTCGAGGGGCTTTTCTAAGCCTAATTCATGAAGGTCGTCTGGCCTAGGAGTCATTAACTAAAAGCTCGTTAAATGGATCATTCTAAGTCAAAAAAGATACCATAAAAACATAGGTGGTTCGAGTTATTAGGTTCGAGGGGCTCTTCTAAGCCTAATGCCCGAAGGTCGTCTGGCCTAGGAGTCATTAACTGAAAGCTCATTAAATGGATCATTCTATGGTATAAAAGAAAGAAAAAGGAAAGAAAGAAAGAAAGATGTGGTGAATAAAGGAAGTAAACTCAATACTCATGAATTGAACGATTTGTATGTGATGCCAATTCCTTAGAAACAAGAAAACTAGGATATAACAACATGATATACTTTCGCTTGCACAAAACAATGCTTATATGTTATTTATTCAAATTAAACTAGAGAAAATATCATGTGATTGATCTTCTTCATGGATTTTGTATATTGATGGTCAAAATCATGTTGAAAAGTGTATTATTGAGCCACGCCATAGACGATCGATAGGATTTAATATTTCACTAAACATCCGATTTAATCGCTCTTTTTGCTAGGGAATAGCAAATCTCTAGTTGGGGGTGTGATTCGGGGTAAATATTGCATATTTAACACCTCATTTAGCCCCATTTTGTGCATATACTGTACGTATTTAGTCTCTAATACAATCGTATTTTGAATATCGTCATTTATTAGAACAATCACTTGATTTAAGCACAAAACAGAATGTTATTAAGTATTTCGGCATTCTCATATTTTTCATGAGAAGATCTCGATCTCACGATTCCAACGACTATTTATTCATATTTTTCTGAGATCTGTGCTAATTACTATGAATTTTGGAATGCATAATACAATTTAAATGAAGAAATACGACGAAAATGCGTCGTAAATACGGTGTAAATACGTCGTTAATACGGCACCCGCTCAGCCCCCATATATGCTACCATACGACAGCATCTGAGCGACTGCCCGCTTAATCGGATGGACCAAAACTCGGGCGACATGGCCATTAGATCCATCGTTGCTTCATATCCAACGGACGCGACAGTGCCCATCAATCAGCTTGGGCAGCAATCATAATGCCACGCGGTGACATCCTAATGCGTCCCGCTCGAATCGGACGACGGCATAAGCGGGGCGACGTGGTGCGATCGTTGCCAATTACCATTCGATTAAACGGTCCAGATGAAATGCGGGACAGATTCGGAGTTGAACGCGGAGAGGGCACACATAAAGACTCGCAGAGCCACGTGGCAAGCGGAGATTCAATCCTGCTCGCGATGAGCAGATGAGATTTGCAGCAGCTGTAGGATGCAGTTTTAGTGGAATTTTAAGCGGGTTTTGGACCCTCTATGACACCAAACCCGCAAGCTCAAGTATATAAGCGTATTTTAGGGTTTTGGGGGTATTCTTTGCATATTCTGAGTTCTAAAGAGCGTATTTGGCCGTGAGTGTTGGAGGCCCTAAAGACAGAGGCAGGAGCTATCATCTGAAGGAGATGTAGGGTCTATTTGGAGAGAATAAGTGATAAATTCCCTATTTGGCCTTGTATTTCACGTATTTAACTTGTATTTGGAGTATTCTTCACGTATTTTAAGCTTTCGAACATGTATTTGTCTATGAATATGAGTTCTTTTCTCTCCACGCGTGGATAATCTCCATATGTGCTGGTTTTGATGTAGTTAGGGTGTTGTAATCATTCATTTCGATATCTTTTCTCCATATATTCATGTTATAATCACGTATTTTGTCGTTTTCTACATATAATATATTTGAGTGTGATAATCAAAAAAGTGTGCATGATTGAATCGAATATGATCTGAGTAAGACTTATTCGTGATGTGATCTGAGAGGACGTATTGTGACCCGAGAGGGCATTTGTACGTATTTTCTTCCTGAAATCGATATTATACGTGGTTCTTGTCAGATGTAAGACCAGGAGACATTCCCTCACCACAGAACAACTATCATCAGACGTAAGACGAGGGGCAATCCCCTTCCCACCGAACGACTATCATCGGACGTAAGTCGATGGTCCGTCCCCTCGCCACCAAAGACCCTTCGTCAGTCGTAAGTCGAGCGTTCACGCCCCTCGCCACCAAAAGACTATCGTCGGTCGTAAGTCGAGGGGCCCTCCCTACCCTACCGAACGACTATCGTCGGATGTAAGTCGAGGGGGCATCCCTTCGTGACCGAACGATCCTCGTCGGACGTAAGACGAGGGGGTCATGCCCTACACCACTGAATGACCATCGTTGGAGGTAAGTCGAGGGGCCCCCTCGCCACCGAACAACCATCGTCGGACGTAAGTTAAGGGGCCATCCCCTCCCCACCGAACGAAAATCATCAGAAGTAACTCGATGGGCCATTCCCTTGCCACTAAACATTCCTTGTCGGACGTAAATCAAGGGGCCATCCCCTTGCCACCGAACGACTCTTGTCAGATGTATGTCGAGAGGCCGTCCCCTCGCCACTGAACGACTCTCGTCAGACGCAAGTTGAGGGGTCGTCCCTTCTCCACCGAACGATCCTCGTCGGACGTATATCAAGGGCCGTCCCCCCACTACCGAACGATCCTCATCGGACATAAGTCATGGGACCGTCCCCTTGCCACCGAACGACTACTGTCGGACGTAAGTCGAGGGGCCGTCCCATTGCCACCGAACGACCTTCGTCGGATGTAATTCGATGGACCATCCTCTCGTCACCAAACGACTATCATCGAACGTAAGTCAAAGGGCTATCTCCCCACCACCAAACGACTCTCGTAAGAAGCAGGTCAAGCAGGCACTTTCCTCGTTGCCTAATGATTCTCGATGAACAAGGGATCACTCACTTCATAGTTAAGAGATACATTATTCAATCAGATCGCCCATTGCATTTGATACATGCAAAGTTTGACTTGTTGAAAGGGGTCACCAGCGGTACGACACTCATGCTCATTTAATTTCTTGACAATAAATACAAATTTTCACCAGAAAATTTAAAATTTTTATTAATGGATGTTACATCCTGATATAAGCAAGAGGGGTTTATGTGGCAGCGTAATCTTGAGGTGGAGTTCTAGGAAGCACAATTTCCCCAGCTCCTCCAGCCGAAAACATGGTTCCCTGATCCCCAAAAGGCGTAAAATTATAGGCCTCATCTGTCGAATTGATATCTTCCTCAATCAAGTTGGTAGTTCCCACTGTTGAAGCACTACCAACCTCATCTGACGGGCTCTCTGGTTTGTCGTCATCTAATGGCATGGATAGTCAATCGAAGTCAGCCTATAAGGCAAAAAAAACATCCGTTTTACCTCATGCCGACATCACTCGAAGCCCATCCTGTATAATTCGTCAAGATCACCTAGACTGTCTTTATACTCTTAGACGGCTCTCTCAGTGATCTTCTTCGTGTCAAGTTCCTATATGTGGACATGTAACTGAGCTTAAGGCTCAATCTCTTCAGTCTCCCTCGTCTTATTTTCCTCGAGCATTAGTTCCACGACCTGCTCTATCAAGGCCATCTCCTCTTGTAGATGACTTTCGAATCCTTTCCTTAGTGAAGTTTCCTTGAACAATTATTGTTCAGCCTCCATATCAAGAGAAGCTTCCCTTGTACGAGCCTCAGCTTGCTCTCGCTTAACTTCTTACACCTGAACTTTGAGCATGGATTTACGAAGTTTCTATCGCTGCACCTTCGCTCGTGCATGCTGATGCAGCTGGAATTAACCTCAAAACCCACCTAGTTATGACATGAATCACACGGAGATAAATCCCCACTAACGGTGCCAATGACTAGATGTGTTCCTAAATTAACCCTAGAAATGTAACGGCCGGTACTCGCTATTCGTTATACGGCAGTGCGTATTGCAATTTCGGGTACCAGATTGGTTTTGTTGCTTTGTATGAGAGTCGTGTTATGAGTCGATAGGGCCGTAGCACCTTGGTTGCATCCTTAGCAAGCCAACCCCGACGTGTGCCAACTTGGAATTTCGGTCGCGTTCAGATCATACCTTCTTGTGCACGTGCTTTTGACCGTGCACGTATTTGTTTTAGACTTCGTTTGATTTTGAACACTTTGGTGTGATATGTCATTGAGATCGTCTCTGAGACTATTAAAACTTTGGTGTTAATTGGGAACGTCATTGCACGGGTCGTTCTCCCCCAATTTGATCTTATTTGGCGAGACGTCGCGACTTACACTTTTGTCGCGAGGCCTTTTTATTTTTAAATTTCGTTTCTCGTCATCAAAATTATGATCCGTCTCCTCCGTCTTCTTTCTCTCGTCGATCCGGTCACCCCAGTATTTATTTTACAATTTTCGGACTTCGTTTGATCCAATTTCACTTTTGGCCCAACCCATTGTATTTTAACCCTAGGTTTGATTTGGGTTTTGTTCTCTAATGAATTTTATTAATTGACTAACCCTCTAAGCCTTGTTTCTCCTTTTTCTCCTTTTATTAATTGATCCAGTTTCTCCTTTGCCGCTTTACATTGTATCACAGAATCTGTATTAACTGAGCAGTTGGTTGGAATCTTCTGATATAAGCTCCTTTCTGATGATGAAAAAACGAAACTAATTGATAAGGGCGTGAGCGTGGGCGTGGGCGTGGGCATGGGCGTGGGCGTGGGCGTGGGCGTGGGCTTTCTGAAGAAGATTTTAAATATCTCGTGCCCTTAGGGCTTGGGCTTTATTTACTATTGTTCTTTTTTTGCTTTTAGCTTATTTCTGCATTCTTATATAAATTTATAATTTTCTTATATGGGTTTTCTTTACGGGGAGATTTTGGATCTAAAATTCATGTTCTAATGAATTACATTGGATGCGTCTTTCCTATTTGTTTTGCTAACGAGTGGAATCACATATAAATTTTGTTCGATGGGGAGAAACTATACCTTGGTTTAAAATTTTGAAAAAATTGTCTGTAATTAGTAAATATCATATGTCTTGATATACTCAATAAATTTGGGTTACATGATATCACTCACCAGGTTGGGGTAAAATGATTTTGGGATTTCAAATTTGTTTCTGGTGGGACTGTTAACATTATTTTGCAATGCTGTGTATATTGAACCGAGTTTACATGAAAGAATCATATCAACAATTTTTTTGGATTATGATAAAAATTTTACCCATAAGTTATAACTCTTGCCTTCTCTTTGTACTCTTTGAACATATAAATTTGTTGATCCAACAATATCACTGATTGTAAAATAAAATTGTTCGCCTGAAATCCTCTTCCAACATCTCTCTACCTAAAATTTTGGGGGAAACAAATATGGAGGGGAATAAATTTGAGGGCAAAAAATTATCAGGTGGAACTAAATTTCGGGTGTAACTAAAATTTTTAAGGAGAACTAAATAACAATGTGCGGAACTAAATTTTGTAGGGGACCTAAATTTTGGGTTGAACAAAAATTTTCAGGAGAACTAACCAACTTTGGAAGAAACTAAATAACAATTATTTCTCTTTAGTTATTAACTAGAAATAATCCGTGCACATAGTGCTCGGCGAAAAAATCCCCACGAACAGGATGTGGTCCATGTGCGCAACTGAAAAGGAGTGAGAACTATTGGTGTGTGTGTGTCGGTATTATTGGGGGTAAAAGGACCCCAAAAATCTATATGGAGGCATCCGTGCCGATGGCGCTCACGCCGCTAGCGCCGCTAAATATTTTTACGCTAATTTGTTGTTCTTTTAAATTTTGGCTGTGGATATTTTTTTGGGGGAACAAAGATTTTGCGAGGAAAAAATCTTAAATAAACCATGCCCTATGGGCACGGGTAATGACTAGTATATATATATAAGCATTTGTAATAGTTACCCATGGGTTAAATTATAATGTGACATGATTGGGGTAGTTACTAGAGCGACTAGATATGTTAGAAAGTCCGAGGACGGACTTTATCCTAAGGTGGGTAGGATGTAACGGCCGGTACTCGCTATTCGTTATACGGCTGTGAGTATGGCAATTTCGGGTACCAGATTGGTTTTGTTGCTTTGTATGAGAGTCGTGTTATGAGTCGATAGGGCCGTAGCACCTTGGTTGCATCCTTAGCAAGCCAACCCTGACGTGTGCCAACTTGGAATTTCGGTCGCGTTCAGATCATACCTTCTTGTGCACGTGCTTTTGACCGTGCACGTATTTGTTTTAGACTTCGGTTGATTTTGAACACTTTGGTGTGATATGTCATTGAGATCGTCTCTGAGAGTATTAAAACTTTGGTGTTAATTGGGAACGTCATTGCACGGGTCGTTCTCCCCCGATTTGATCTTATTTGGCGAGACGTCGCGACTTACACTTTTGTCGCGAGGCCTTTTTATTTTTAAATTTCATTTCTCTTCATCGAAATTGTGATCCGTCTCCTCCGTCTTATTTCTCTCGTCGACCCGGTCACCCCAGTATTTATTTTACAATTTTCGGACTTCGTTTGATCCAATTTCACTTTTGGCCCAACCCATTGTATTTTAACCCTAGGTTTGATTGGGGTTTTGGTCTCTAATGAATTTTATTAATTGATTACCCCTCTAAGCCTTGTCTTATCCCAGCCCATACTTGTGATGGCTGCCCCTACTTACGCATGAGGGTGAGTGAGAAGGTTGGGCTTTTCTTTTATAACATCGCCCTTGGTAAATTAACCCCATAGCCTATAGAGTCTATAAGCCCACTACACAGCTGCCCTACCTTGCCTCCTCATGTTCCTACCCCTTTAAAGCTTATACCTAGGTTTTCTAAAAAATTTCACAGCAAAGAAACCCGCAGCCGCCGCCTAAACTTCTCCCTCCTCACGCAACGGACATGCCGCAAGCCTAGGCTAATTTTCTTTGCGTTCTTCTTCAAGCGTCGCCATGCATCTGTACTCCACGGCTCCTTCCCCTCACCACTTTGCCGCCGTGACTTCTCCCCCGCCCTCCGGCCATGCTCCGGTGACTAGACCACCGCAAGAACTACCCCGGACACTCGACAGCGCCCCAGGCACTCGACAGCGCCGCTCCGGCTGTCGACGGCAGCGACGTCTGACCTGTCTCTGCCCAAGCTCGCCAGTACCTGCCGCAAAACGTCAGCGGACCCCCTCTTTCCCGATCTTCGGCCTCCTTCTTCGCGAAGCCGCAGCCCACTGCTCGCGGCAACGCCCAGCGTCGAGCACCCCAGCGCTTCTGACCACTTTCCCTTCGACCTCCGACGTCGGCGCCTCCCCACGCCCGCGATGCCTCTCCCCCGAAGACGCCGTTAGCCGTGCCACACGCCATCTCCAACCCCATGTGCATGTAAGTGAGCGATGTTTTGGTTTATACTCGGTTAGGTTACTGCATGTCAACTAGTTGCTGATATGAGATTGTATAACTGTTAATAAGATTAATTCATTAGATAATAACAGAACTTAACTTTAGTCTTTAGGTTGAAACATTATATGGGTTAAGTTTTTCGCATGCCCTTCTTGTTAGCTAACAGCATTACTCACTTATTATATTAAAACAAAGTTGGTATTATTTTATAAGAATGTTATACACAGATTACCTCTATAGTTAGTGGTTACATTGCATGCAGGTGCTTTGATTATAGTAACTTAGGTTGTTAGTGCTGTTAACTTCTATATATATATAATGTTAGTCAGTAAGGTTATAATGTTAACGCATATGTAGTTAGTGTATGACTAAAGTTAATAGTTTGAGTAGCTAGTAATAATATTGATGTGGACCCGGGTCGGACTAGTGAACCTAATTAAAATTTGGGTCATTAGATGTTTTAGGTCTTGTCTAATTATTCTAGCCGTCGTCACAACTCATTCGAGCACGTATTTTATTGACAGTGAACCGAACGTTCCGTACCGTTCACACTACCGGAATCCAACCCCTGATGTCGCTACCCGACGTCAAAGTAGCTCTCGCGTCGTGTTGAGGTAAGATCTACACCGTAGGAACCCCAACCACCGCATGTTAATTCAAGATTAAAAACAATTATTTTACTGCTTTGTAACTCACTAATCCAACTTAATAATACGGGACTGTAGGCTGATTATAGGACCGAGCGTGGGAGCTCTGGTCATTGTGAATCTGTGATCGGACATTGAGGATTGTGACACCAGCACGTATTTCAGGCAAGTGAAACTTTCCAACTCTTGTGTAGGGCCACGTTTTTAGGCCACTTCTTTGTTTTTAGCGTAAAAGAGACTAGACAGTGAAATGATAGCTGTCTAGACGCACTTTTAGGGTCTAGCTTGACAACGAAGCTAGATCCGTCACCCTGCCATGTCATGCATGCATTGATATCTGTCACGTTTAAATTTCTTAACTGTACGCCCTTTTAATTGCCATGCATTGCATTTTACATGTCATTAAGTTGATTGTTGCATTCGCAGCACACGCTACAATACTTGTACTTGTACTTCCTGGTCCGGCTAGGTGCACCCCTATGCCATCATGTTAAAAACACTTCCTGGCTCGTGATCCAGAAGCAGGCCACATGTGTTGGTCAAAATCCAATGCCCGATACACGTGGAGGGGTAGGGATAAGCGATCACTTAAGCTTAGGAGTTGGCCCGATCAGCCACTCTAGCCAAAAGGCGTAATCTCTGTGCACGAGGTTCTTACTTGACTTGTACTTGTCCTTGTGAATGATGCATGTAAAACTTGTCATCCATGCCATGTTTAAATGCCATGCTCGTACTTTACTTTACCTTACCTTACTTGTTGCACTATTACTTTAACTGTCATGTAATTGCATCATGCAAGAATTGCTAGGTTGTTCACTTTACTTTCAGTTTCCTTGCACAAGTCTCTTGTAGACTTGTTGACATGTGTCCCTTGCTCTTTTGGATGTCACATGTTAGACCCTGAGCCAGAGACCGTAGCTGAGTACGTGGTTGTTGCTGACACTGAGCCTGAGTCCATGTCTGCCCAAGAGGAGTTTTGTGGACACCGGTGACCTTGCTGAGTTCTCCTTTGTTTTAGGATCTCTGTTAGTTGTCGGTGTGTGGCACCTTTGTTTTGTACGATGTACTTTTGTTGGCCATGTTTGGGCCTTTAGACTCCTTTTCTTTTAGCCTGGTGGCTTTTCTGCGATGTTGAAATTTATTATTATGGATATTCTGAGATTCCTCTTTTGTCTCATTCCTTTGTTATTATCTTTGTTTCGTTTCGCGTTGTAAGGACCTGCAGTTTAAATTCGATTGACGCTTATCAGACTTGCAGCTTTGTAGCTTCAAGTCTGAGCGAACCTTCTCACGCTCCGCCTCCACGTTTTTGGGAAGCGGGGCGTGACAGGTTTTTTTGGTGGCCCATGCAGGTCCGTCTTGCAATTGCGAATTGACGGAACAACGATAATAACGGAATATCCATTAAATAAATTGTAACATCCGAGTCATAAGCCCTGAGTCTACTCATTTTCCTATGTCACTAGGTGCTAAGAAGAGTTAGTTAGGCGTCTGTGTTTGCTAGATAGAAGCCTGATTGTTAGTTAGACTCCCTGCTAGCAATTGATTTAATCGTCGTAGGAGTTACCTTGGTGGTTCTTGTCTAACTCTGACCATAGTGGACTTCTAGAATTCCTTTAGTCGTTCGTTTGGGTTCATCGATTTCGGACCAAGATGAACGCATTGCATTACCGTCTAGCCCTTAGAAGTCTTAGCGCTTAGTTTCTTAATGCTTAGTTGGTCGACTGTAGGAGTTTTCCCCGTAGATTTTCCTGGTTCATATCCTCGGTGTATGTATGCTTTGACCATCCTACCATTTCCTTGCCTCGATTCATGAGATCGCCTCATGACAATCGTCGTCAATTTTCGAACCTCTCCATTACAAACCTTGAGTCTTCTGAAAGTATTTTTCGATTTCCCCTTTCCCTAAGTTTAAATTTGTTCAAAATTTTAATATATACTTTGTACTCTTTCGTTGACTTAAAAAAAATTTTTTTTTTCGAAATTTTGAATACTAGCTTAGGTATTTTCCCAGCCTACACTTTTGTACCTATGAAAATACACTTTCCTTTCATATATTAATTTTATTCTGAACCGTACTTTCATTTTGCCCAAATCGATTTATAATTTTCATTCCTGACTTATGCCTTTAATATACTTTTCAAGTCACGTGGAAATTCAGCTTTCAGCAAGTCGATTTTATGCTCGTCGCTTTTCTACTTCAGATTTTTGTAAAATTTCTATTTCATGACCACTTCCTGATTTAGACCCTCCATGATTTGATTTTAAAGCTTTGCTATCATTTTGATAATTCTCCTACTAAGTTATTACTATTATCTTTCTGCTCACCATACATGTTTTTAGAAAAAATTTCTAGACCAATTGAATTTCAATTATTTTTATACATCCGTGCTAGGTTCGTGTGCTCGTATATTAAAAGAACTTCGTGTAAATCAGTTTTATTTTGGCACATCCTGGCCCCTATAAAAATAGTTTCAATACTGATTATTTTTTAAAAAAATTTTCCTAGCCTAGAGACTTTGAAAGCATTTAACATAAGTTAAATTCTTCAGTTAAAATTTAATTTCATTCTTTAAGCTTTTGCCAGCTTTATATTAAATCACTGCCGTATAATATTTTCTAAAATTACGTTTTTTATATTCGTGTAAATGATTTACACTTTTATTATGATTTTATATAAGCCACTAAATCATTTTCTCTTATTATGAATACTCAACTCAAACTTATTTTGAACAACTCGTTTTATCGATCTCCAAATATTTTATACAGACGAGGACTTCAACTTTTGAAGTACAACAGTTTTCAATTTCGCGTATTTTAGCTTATGTTACTTCATTTCTCAATTCTATATAAGTATCACTACATCTCCCTTTCCTCTACCTAAACATTCACCAGTGAATCATTGTTTCACCTAACCAATCTGTCCCTTTGTATTCGTCCTATCTGAACTCGTGCTTATCGATCCTTCCATCGTCACGCTTTCGACCTCGACTTCCCTTTATTGCATAGGCTTTAGTGCACATCAATGTCTGTGTCAACTCTAAATTGTTAGTAGGCCCCTGGACCTTGTGATGTAGTCGTAGTGCATGTACCTAAGTGGTGTATGTGGGCTGGAATGAGTGTACCCCCCGTAGTATATTAATGTTTACCTATTGTGTGATATATATATATATACTCGGAGTTATTCGTGACATTATTAAGTTGTTTGTGTGTTAGTATTTATAGATTTGTGTGTGGTTAGCTATACCATACTAGGGATGCCTGTGTATATAAGAGTTAGTGTTGGAATATCTAATGGAGTGTATGTAGTTAGAGATACTTGTAATGGTTGAAATAAAATGATTGGTAAAGATATGTTTACGCTAGGTGTGATAATAATAGGTGTACGTATAGTTAAGTGAGTAGGCCTATTGTATGACATGTATGTTAGTACGTGTGAGTATGTGCTCGTACGTAGATATGAATTGTGCTTAAATGTAAGTAGTTATGTATTTGCTGCATAAGTATATATGTGATATACTTATGATAGTAGGATTATAGCTTTGATTGGTATTACTTGCTTTTACGGATGTTGTATGAGTGTATACCAAGGGTATACATGACTATTGCATAATCTTAACTATGTATGAAGTAGATGTGCTGGAATACTAGTTATAGGTAGATGGATATGGTGTGAATATATGTTATACATGTGTGTGACTATACGGTGAATGCATGTATTAGGGAGGGTATTGTAATTATATGTATGCGGATGTCTGTATTATTATTATGGTATATAAAGTGAATGAACTATGTGAGTATTACCTGACTAAATATTAAGTGTGATGGACATATGGTATGTATATGGTTGTATTGGTAAATGTGTATACATTGGAGTGGTATTAGTATATGTATAAATACCGTGTTATGTATATAGAGCAATCTGATATATGTTTCGAGTCTCACTCACGCCTGAGTGGGTATACTCTAAGTATAATGTTATGTATGATGGTGGTTGCATATAACGATGTTTGATGTATGTATAATGATAGGATTGTTTGTGCCTGGTTGTGCTACGCACATGATTGTGGGTCACTATACCAGTATATAGTTATAGGTGTTGGTCTTGTGGTATAGTTAATTACTAAGAACTTGTCTGTGTGAACGTATGTGTGCTAGCTAAAATAGGTGTGTAGATGTGCTAGTTATATAATGGTACGATTGGTATGCGTGAATGAAATGTTAGCGTGTATGGGTGTGCACCATGCACGGGTAAGTATGTGCTTAGTTATAGGTATTGATGACCATGGTATGTGTGGCGTGTCGTGAATATAGTTATAGGACCGTTTGTAATGTGAATGTATGGTGAAACAATTGCATGCATCTGAATAACTATATATTGTGAAGTTATAGTAGTGGTGAATGTATATTAGATATAGTAAAACCTGATATAATAATGGTATGACGTGACTACGTGTGTTGAGATGTTTGGTATCGGATGAATATTAGGGGGTAGTATACCCATGTTTGTTTTGTGCATAGGTAGTCATCTATACGTAGAACAACGATTGTATTTGCTAGTGTGAGATTATACTTAGATGAGTATCTGAACTATTGTTTTGTGTTAAGTAAATAGTAATTATATAAGGGATGTATGCATATATATATATGATTGAAATACGTGTATAAATTTGACTGACTATAATGGGTATAAGTGTATAACGTGCGTGAATACATACATGTTGGTAGTATTAATGTTTGACTACCTAGTGTGTGTCTATATATATATATATATATGTATATATACATATATATATATATATATATATATATATATATACATACATACATACATATATATATATATATATATATATATATATACATACATATATATATATATATATATATATACATACATATATATATATATATACATATATATATATCTCTATATATATATATATATACATATATATATATCTCTCTCTCTATATTATAAAACATGGATTTTATCATGGGTTTTTGGATAAGAGAAATTGGATAAGAGATTTTGGTTATGTGTATTGTTGTATGTGGATATGTGTATTGTTGTATAAGAGATTTTGGATAAAGAGATAATGGATAAGAGAATTTGGTTATGTGTAATTGGGTGTTTTTGTTTATATAGAAGCTTTTGTATATGGGGTATGATAAATTGAGATATGAGATATTGGATAAGATAAGAAATCAAATCAATTTGTATTTTAAATTTTGAAATTCAAAATTTCCTTTTGCAGATGATCGCATTTGGAGGGAACGGGGATTAGATCATATCACATTGAGAGGGAAATGGAAATTTTGATCCCATCACATTTTCATCTGTATTTGAGGGTTATGCTGCAGCTTATTTTTCGCACCATGAGCAATCAGCGCACAGTAGATCACCCTCCTCTAGCTTCTACCTCCTCCAGCTTCTACGAAAAACAGCAAGAGCAAGCACATCACGAGGATTGGTGAGCTCTTCCTCTTCTCCTCAAGCTCTTCCTCTTCTCCTCAATTCTTTTTCTTTTAATTTATGTCACCCTCACATTTTTTTTCTTTTACTTTATCCTCACATTGCAGTGCTTCTAACTTCATCATGTCCTCTTCACCTCAACATTTGAGAGAATTGGTGAATCTTTGGTGAGCAACTGAAATCTTTGAGTCTTTGGTTTAGTTTGAAAATCATGAGAATTGGTGAATCTTTGAGAATTGGTTTAGTTTGCGTCTTTGAGAATTGGTGAATCATGATGCTTATATTAAAAGAATTGAGCTCTCACAAACTTGCGATATGTTTTTTTGACATAAATCCGATTTCAGTTTGACAGGATTTAAAGTTGCAAAATACTGATCCTGAAGAGAAGCACACTTTGTTAACTTGAAATTCTCATTGAATGTTGACATGGATTTAAAGTGAATCCTGATCCTGATCCTCAATTTATGATCCTCAATTTAAATCCTGATCCTGTCGAAATTTGAATGAATATCCTGTTGACATGGACTAATTTTTTTGAATACACATACACTAAGTTCATATTGTATGTGTATAAAGTCTCAGTTAGTTGCTAATGAACTTAGTGTATGTGTATTCAAAATTCCGATTTAAATCCTGATCCTCAATTGTATGTGTATTCAAAATTAAAGTTTGACAGATATCCTGATCCTCAATTCTTTTTCTTCTTCTCAACATAAATCCGACAACCATATCTCAAGTTTGTGAGAGTTCACATTTTTTGACAGGATTGAGCTTGACATGATTTAAACTTTATTCCAATTTATGTGAACTCTCACAAACTGAATTGAGCTTGAGAATGATGTACAATCTGATTTCAGTTTCAATTTAAACATGGTTATAAGCAAGTTCAGTCCATTTGAATTTCAACTTTATATCATGTTTTTCGTAGATGCTGGAAGCTGGATAAATAACACTAAGTTCATATCTTGTTTCTACCTCTCACGAAAAGCAGTGTTATTCATTTAATATCAGTTATTTAGTGTTATTTATCCTGATATAAAATAAAATATGAGAGTTTTGAAAGTTGAGTGTTATTTATCCTCATGTGTTTATTTATCCTGTCAAAAATATGAACTTAGTGTCATAAATAACACTAAATAACACTAACCTCCAGCTTCTACCTCCTCCAGCGCATGGTTATATCCTGATGCTTATAGCCCTATTTAAAATTTAAACTTTCAGTCCATTATCCCAAACTGATTTCTCCATGTTTTTTTTTGCAAACTGAAATGAGCAACTTGGACATTCATTTAATATCAGTTGCTCATTTTCCAACTTGAATGTGGACTCTCAACTGAAATGAGCAACTGATATTATCCTAGGGAGTTCACATTAAGTTTTCAAAAATGTTAAGTTTTCAAAAAATGTTATCCCTAGGATGTTCACAAAAATGTTAAGTTTTTGAAACCAGAAATGAGCAAACTGACAGGATAGAGTTCACATCCTAGGGAGTTTTTGAACTCTATCCTGATATTATCCCTAGGATGTCAACTTAATGTGAACTCCCTAGGATAATAAATGTGAACTCATTTCAGTTTTCAACAACTTACTGTGAACTCCCTAGGATATTATCCTGTCAACTTTCAAAAAATGTGAACTCCCTAGCATTAAGTTTTCAAAAATGTTATTCATTCATTAAATGTGAAATCTCAACTGAAATGAGCAACTGATATTAAATGAGCAACATTCATTCAAGTTGGAAAATTCAAGCTGCTTATATCAAAAATTCATATCCAATTTGCACTATCACTCAATATGAACTCAAGATGCTGAGAAATTGTTAATATAAACCAGTTTTGTTAATATCCTGTTTGGGATAGCAATTAAACTTATGACATATCCAATTTGCAGATATCCCAAACATTCATCTTAGTGTTATTCATTCAAATGTTGACATGGACTGAAAGTTAGTGTTATTCATTTCAATCTTATCGATCATCTTAATGAGATTATGCCCCATATGAATTTGATATATGATATAAGCTCCCAATGTTGAATGACTAATTTGGTTTTTATAATTACTGTTAGCAATTTTTAATGCTTGGTCATTAGATTTTACGTGTGTTGTAACATGGATTCTTTGAGTCTGATATTTGCTGCTATCTGACAGAGGTTGATACCAAGCCAAAAATTTATACCAAGAAAAAATTATGGCTGCTTGGTGACATCTTCTCAAGTGCATCTCATTTGATACTTGCTACCTAGAAACAGCTTCTTAAGTGCATATCAGCTTCCAGGTGCAAAAAGTGCAGTTGAAACAAAATTGGAACAATAGCCTTTTTATTTCTCCATATAAGTAAAAGAAGCATACCTACAGATGTAGTTTGATATCCAAAAAAGTAGATTGTACTCACCAATGTTGCATTCCCAAAAACCAATTATGTATTTGCAGTTTGAAAACCAATTGTTGAATTTCCAATTATTAAGGATATTTTTATTATATGAATATGTTAATAATCAAGAGCATATGTCGAATATGAATTCTGTTGTTAATCCCCATATTTGGTGTTAGGACTTAGTTTGCCTTTGTTAACTCCAGAAATTAACCAGAAAATCTCCAGGATGCTTGCAACTTGGTTAACTCACTTGCACCTTGATTTTTGACAGTGTAAATTTTGACAATGTAAATTTGATCCAAATGCTTGCCTCAAATTGACCAAAAATTTACACTTGCAAATTGCCTCAAATTTACATTGCATTAGAGCTTGCTATTCCCTACATTGCTGTTGATAGAAATTGATCCGATCCAGTGAATGACAAGTTTTTTTTGACCTGATTGACCCGAGGCAAGTAGAAAAATCTCAATATAATTGATTTGAGGCAAGTCAGTTCTAACCAGAAATTTAAGTATAATCCTAACTTGGCAGAAATTTCAGAATTTCTGGCAATCTCAATTTAATCCTGACCAGAAATTACTTAAGTCCTAACCAGAAATCTCAATATAATCTCAATATGCATTAAGGAACTTCAGTCCTATTCAAAGCATAAATTAGAATTTTTGGTTGAACTTGCATATAACATCAGTCCTATTCCCGGTTGAACTTGCATAATCCTAACCAGAAATTTCAGAATTAGGATTATGCAAGTTGTAATTAACTCACCTCAGAAATCTCTTAGGATTAGGAATGAAGATGCAAGTTGCAAGTGAGTTAACCAAAAATCCTAAGAAAATTCAACTTGCATAACCAGAAATCTTGAGTTAAGATGCAAGAGATTTCTGGTTATGCAAGTGAGTTAACCAGAAATCCTAAGAAAATTCAACTTGCATCTCAGAATTAGGATTAAACCCTAACCATAAATGTCAATGTAATTTGTAAATTCAGGAATGTTTTCCATATAGAATCAGTCCTATTCCAAGTTGAACTTGCATAATCCTAACTAGAAATTTCAAAATTGGCAAGTTTTTTTGACAGAACTGGCTTGAGGCATTGAGATTGGCTTAAGGCTTAGTCAAAATTCACTAAGGATTTTTTGACAGGATAATGATAGAAATTGTCCTGATTGCAGCATTGAGAAATTGATAAGCTGCTCATCAAGATTCATATCGCATCAGGAACTGGCTTGAGGCATTGAGAAATGGATTGAGGCAATATGAATATGATGAGCTGCCATTGAGAAAATTCACTGCCAGTTTGCCAGTTTTTGGAAGCATATATTGATGTTATTGTAAGCATATTTGATGAGCTGCCAGGTTTAATTCATTGCCAGTTTGCTCATCAATAACCTGTCAGTTTGCTCATCAATATATGCTGGTTTCTAAATTCACTGGTGTGTGTATGCCATTGAGAAAATATGCATATTTGCCAGTTGAATATGCCTCTAATAACCCTCAGCTAATATGGATTCAGCGCATATTAGAGGTTTAATTCAGTTGAATATGCCAGTTTTACAGCTTGCGAATTCTTGATACCCAATGAACCTCTAATAAACTTGAATGTTTCTTTAATGTAAGTTCAACCCAATTTGCATATGCATGTCCAACTGGGTATGTTTCTTTAATGGCATACCCTGAATATCTGTTTGAGATCTCATATTATGACATTGCATCCTCTTTCTCCATACTATGACATCTCATATCTGTTTGAGATGCACTCCTGGAAGCTGGAACCTGGAAGCAAATATGTGGAGGGAAATTAATATATATATATATATATTCCCAAGTTAAAAATATTTTTTTTCATGGTAGTGTCACGTATATATCTTAACCAAAGTTGATTTTTTAAGTAAGGGTTGCAGGTTTATGATAATTTCATTGCAGAATCTGCTGATTTCTGAAGAGGGAAAATAAAATGCATTTTGGCCATTGCAATGTG
Source organism: Scilla litardierei (assembly GCA_030789695.1). NCBI lineage: Eukaryota > Viridiplantae > Streptophyta > Magnoliopsida > Asparagales > Asparagaceae > Scilla > Scilla litardierei. The sequence goes on from JAULAV010007825.1 coordinate 126,086, forward strand.
AAAAATCAAGGGCATACAACTACTCAGGCAAAAAATTTAAAGGTACCACATTTCTTTAGGAAATCAACTTGCCTCTTTCTATTGTCTTTGAATTAAGACTAGGTTATTAGTGGTTTCTAAAATTCCATTATGTACTGCATCCCATTGTATGTACTGCATCCCTTTCTAAATTTCCAGTGTGTACACATATCCGGCATGTCTCTAAAATTCCATAGCGTACACTTACCCTGATAGTTTTGTTTTTATTTTTCCAGTCTTGTATTGCCGTTAGTAGTGTTAGCTTTATTTGGTAAGTATCAATATTTGTTTTTGTTTTGTTTTGTTTTATGTTTTTTTTGGAATTACTAACTGGTGACAAATTATTTTTTGCAGATATTACATGTGCATGTACAAGTGAGAATTTCACAAGAGAAAAATCACAATAGTAGCTGATGATGCTGAGAAATGAAAAGTGAGAAATGAAAAGTGAGAGAACCGAGAAATGTATAATGGACTATTGTATTGCTGGAGAAAAAGAAAATGGAGAAAAAGAAAATGTGTTAAAGTGATGTATAATTTTTTTTACTGGATGTGGTGCCAATTCTGGAGGATCATGTTTGTATTATGGAATTTTTGGCAACATTTGCTTATTGCAGAAACATGCATAAAGTTATATCAATTTGGAATTTCATTGTTGTATATAATTCCCGGTTTAGAACAATTTGTAGATGACATTCAATGTTGTGTTTGTGGTCTTTATCGGTTTAGTTATCATAGTGTATCGTATGTCAATGTAATATGTAATATGTGAATTTGAACTTTTGTCAATATACTATGCCATGTTGTGTCGAGACGTGTTGGAAACAAGTAGATTGGCTACAGTGTTGTTAATGTAATATGTAAAGAAAGCGGATGTTTTTCTATGTAATATGTCAATGTCATTATGGGATTGAGTTTATAAACCAAGGAGAAAAAATTCCACATTATAATCATCACCTTACTAAGCAATGACTTGAATTTTTATGTCGTATTGCTGGGGTATGATATTCTTTTTTGAGTGCTTTGGACTTGCTGTTTGAGCATCACCAACCTCTTCTTAGTATGGTCATATAAAGAGAAAAATGACCATACTTGAATTTTGTTACACTAATAGATGCTTTAGAAAATAGTACCATAAACATTAACCATGATCATATGTCGTTCGCTTGGAAAATAATACTAAAACCAAGCTTATTTTCCATAGATGCTAGAAGGGCACTCTTTGTTTCCAAGCATGAGCTTGGATTGCATGAATCAAAGACTCGCAGTTTCTTAATCATCTGAACCAAAGTTCAAACTTTTGGGTTGCTAGAAGGGCACTCTTTATGTACTTTTGGGTTTTGGCATATCTGATTAGAATAATCAATGAATTGTGTTATTTTCTTAAGTCTGATGATGGTACAATGAAGGTTGTGACAACCAAGAGGATACTGTTTCCTGTACGTTGATACAAGTTTTTGATAAGTTTCTCCTTTGCCGCTTTACATTGTATCACAGAATCTGTATTAACTGAGCAGTTGGTTGGAATCTTCTGATATAAGCTCCTTTCTGATGATGAAAAAACGAAACTAATTGATAAGGGCGTGAGCGTGGGCATGGGCGTGGGCTTTCTGAAGAAGATTTTAAATATCCCGTGCCCTTAGGGCTTGGGCTTTATTTACTATTGTTCTTTTTTTGCTTTTAGCTTATTTCTGCATTCTTATATAAATTTATAATTTTCTTATATGGGTTTTCTTTACGGGGAGATTTTGGATCTAAAATTCATGTTCTAATGAATTACATTGGATGCGTCTTTCCTATTTGTTTTGCTAACGAGTGGAATCACATATAAATTTTGTTCGATGGGGAGAAACTATACCTTGGTTTAAAATTTTGAATAAATTGTCTGTAATTAGTAAATATCATATGTCTTGATATACTCAATAAATTTGGGTTACATGATATCACTCACCAGGTTGGGGTAAAATGATTTTGGGATTTCAAATTTGTTTCTGGTGGGACTGTTAACATTATTTTGCAATGCTGTGGATATTGAACCGAGTTTACATGAAAGAATCATATCAACAATTTTTTTGGATTATGATAAAAATTTTACCCATAAGTTATAACTCTTGCCTTCTCTTTGTACTCTTTGAACATATAAATTTGTTGATCCAACAATATCACTGATTGTAAAATAAAATTGTTCGCCTGAAATCCTCTTCCAACATCTCTCTACCTAAAATTTTGGGGGAAACAAATATGGAGGGGAATAAATTTGAGGGCAAAAAATTATCAGGTGGAACTAAATTTCGGGTGTAACTAAAATTTTTAAGGAGAACTAAATAACAATGTGCGGAACTAAATTTTGTAGGGGACCTAAATTTTGGGTTGAACTAAAATTTTCAGGAGAACTAACCAACTTTGGAAGAAACTAAATAACAATTATTTCGCTTTAGTTATTAACTAGAAATAATCCGTGCACATAGTGCTCGGCGAAAAAATCCCCACGAACAGGATGTGGTCCATGTGCACAACTGAAAAGGAGTGAGAACTATTGGTGTGTGTGTCGGTATTATTGGGGGTAAAAGGACCCCAAAATTCTCTATGGAGGCATCCGTGCCGATGGCGCTCACGCCGCTAAATATTTTTACGCTAATTTGTTGTTCTTTTAAATTTTGGCTGTGGATATTTTTTTGGGGGAACAAAGATTTTGCGAGGAAAAAATCTTAAATAAACCATGCCCTATGGGCACGGGTAATGACTAGTATATATATATATATAAGCATTTGTAATAGTTACCCATGGGTTAAATTATAATGTGACATGATTGGGGTAGTTACTAGAGCGACTAGATATGTTAGAAAGTCCGAGGACGGACTTTATCCTAAGGTGGGTAGGATGTAACGGCCGGTACTCGCTATTCGTTATACGGCTGTGCGTATAGCAATTTCGGGTACCAGATTGGTTTTGTTGCTTTGTATGAGAGTCGTGTTATGAGTCGATAGGGCCGTAGCACCTTGGTTGCATCCTTAGCAAGCCAACCCTGACGTGTGTCAACTTGGAATTTCGGTCGCGTTCAGATCATACCTTCTTGTGCACGTACTTTTGACCGTGCACGTATTTGTTTTAGACTTCGTTTGATTTTGAACACTTTGGTGTGATATGTCATTGAGATCGTCTCTGAGAGTATTAAAACTTTGGTGTTAATTGGGAACGTCATTGCACGGGTCGTTCTCCCCCGATTTGATCTTATTTGGCGAGACGTCGCGACTTACACTTTTGTCGCGAGGCCTTTTTATTTTTAAATTTCATTTCTCTTCATCGAAATTTTGATCCGTCTCCGCCGTCTTATTTCTTTCGTCGACCCGGTCACCCTAGTATTTATTTTACAATTTTCGGACTTCGTTTGATCCAATTTCACTTTTGGCGCAACCCATTGTATTTTAACCCTAGGTTTGATTGGGGTTTTGGTCTCTAATGAATTTTATTAATTGATTAACCCCCTAAGCCTTGTCTTATCCCAGCCCATACTTGTGATGGCTGCCCCTACTTACGCATGAGGGTGAGTGAGAAGGTTGGGCTTTTCTTTTATAACATCTCCCTTGGTAAATTAACCCTATAGCCTATAGAGTCTATAAGCCCACTACACAGCTGCCCTACCTTGCCTCCTCATGTTCCTACCCCGTTAAAGCTTATACCTAGGTTTTCAAAAAAAATTCACAGCAAAGAAACCCGCCGCCGCCGCCTAAACTTCTCCCTCCTCACGCAACGGACATGCCGCAAGCCTAGGCTAATTTTCCTTGCGTTCTTCTTCAAGCGTCGCCATGCATCTGTACTCCGCGGCTCCTTCCCCTCACCACTTTGCCACCGTGACTTCTCCCCCCCTTTCCAGCCATGCTCCGGTGACTAGACCGCCGCAAGAACTACCCCGGACACTCGACAGCGCCCCAGGCACTCGACAGCGCCGCTCCGGCTGTCGACGGCAGCGACGTCCGACCTGTCTCTGCCCAAGCTCGCCGGTACCCGCCGCATAACGTCAGCGGACCCCCTCTTTCCCGATCTTCGGCCTCCATCTTCGTGAAGCCGTAGCTCCCTATCTCGCGGCAACGCCCAGCGTCGAGCACCCCAGCGCTTCTGACCACTTTCCCTTCGACCTCCGACGTCGGCGCCTCCCCACGCCCGCGACGCCTCTCCCCCGAAGACGCCGTTAGCCGTGCCACATGCCGTCTCCATCCCCATGTGCATGTAAGTGAGCGATGTTTTGGTTTATAATCGGTTAGGTTACTGCATGTCAACTAGTTGCTGATATGAGATTGTATAACTGTTAATAAGATTAATTCATTAGATAATAACAGAACTTAACTTTAGTCTTTAGGTTGAAACATTATACGGGTTAAGTTTTTCGCATGCCCTGCTGGTTAGCTAACAGCATTACTCACTTATTATATTAAAAAAGTTGGTATTATTTTATAAGAATGTTATACACAGATTACCTCTATAGTTAGTGGTTACATTGCATGCAGGTGCTTTGATTATAGTAACTTAGGTTGTTAGTGCTGTTAACTTCTATATATATAATGTTAGTCAGTAAGGTTATAATGTTAACGCATATGCAATTAGTGTATGACTAAAGTTAATAGTTTGAGTAGCTAGTAATAATATTGATGTGGACCCGGGTCGGACTAGTGAACCTAATTAAAATTTGGGTCATTAGATGTTTTAGGTCTTGTATAATTATTCTAGCCGTCGTCACAACTCATTCGAGCACGTATTTTATTGACAGTGAACCGAACGTTTCGTACCGTTCACACTACCGGAATCCAACCCCTGACGTCGCTACCCGACGTCAGAGTAGCTCTCGCGTCGTGTTGAGGTAAGATCTACACCGTAGGAACCCCAACCACCGCATGTTAATTCAAGATTAAAAACAATTATTTTACTGCTTTGTAACTCACTAATCCAACTTAATAATACGGGACTGTAGGCCGATTGTAGGACCGAGCATAGGAGCTCTGGTCATTGTGAATCTGTGATCGGACATTGAGGATTGTGACACCAACACGTATTTCAGGCAAGTGAAACTTGCCAACTCTTGTGTAGGGCCACGTTTTAGGCCACTTCTTTGTTTTTAGCGTAAAAGAGACTAGACAGTGAAATGATAGCTGTCTAGACGCACTTTTAGGGTCTAGCTTGACAACGAAGCTAGATCCGTCACCCGGCCATGTCATGCATGCATTGATATCTGTCACGTTTAAATTCCTTAATTGTACGCCCTTTTAACTGCCATGCATTGCATTTTACATGTCATCAAGTTGATTGTTGCATTTGTAGCACACGCTACAATACTTGTACTTGTACTTCCTGGTCCGGCTAGGTGCACCCCTATGCCATCATGTTAAAAACACTTCCTGGCTCGTGATCCAGAAGCGGGCCACATGTGTTGGTCAAAAGCCAATGCCCGATACACGTGGAGGGGTAGGGATAAGCGATCACTTGAGCTTAGGAGTTGGCCCGATCAGCCACTCTAGCCAAAAGGCGTAATCTCTGTGCACGAGGTTCTTACTTGACTTGTACTTGTACTTGTGAATGATGCATGTAAAACTTGTCATCCATGCCATGTTTAAATGCCATGATCGTACTTTACTTTACCTTACCTTACTTGTTGCACTATTACTTTAACTGCCATGTAATTGTATCATGCAAGAATTGCTAGGTTGTTCACTTTACTTTCAGTTTCCTTGCACAAGTCTCTTGTAGACTTGCTGACATGTGTCCCTTGCTCTTTTGGATGTCACATGTTAGACCCTGAGCCAGAGACCGTAGCTGAGTATGTGGTTGTTGCTGACGCTGAGCCTGAGTCCATGTCTGCCCAAGAGGAGTTTTGTGGACACCGGTGACCTTGCTGAGTTCTCCTTTGTTTTAGGATCTCTGTTAGTTGTCGGTGTGTGGCACCTTTGTTTTGTACGATGTACTTTTGTTGGCCATGTTTGGGCCTTTAGACTCCTTTTCTTTTAGCCTGGTGGCTTTTCTGCGATGTTGAAATTTATTATTATGGATATTCTGAGATTCCTCTTTTGTCTCATTCCTTTGTTATTATCTTTGTTTCGTTTCGCATTGCAAGGACCTGCAGTTTAAATTTGATTGACGCTTATCGGACTTGCAGCTTTGTAGCTTCAAGTCTGAGCGGACCTTCTCACGCTCCGCCTCCACGTTTTTGGGAAGCGGGGCGTGACAAGAAATTACCGCAAGTGCACGGTGTCAGGTTTTGAAGTATAGAAAGATGTCGAACCCACATGGAGGTGATGTTAATTAGCTTGGGTATTTTCCAAATCTCAGAGTAGTATCAGCAGGCATATTCAAATTGGTTGTCACAGAATATCTCTTATCAAGATTATCAACAATATAAAAAGACTAGGACATTAGGACTCACCACTAGGATCGTCGAATGTCGATGCTAGGTTAGGGTTCTTACGTTGAATTGGCATTATTAGGGAGAGATTGTTGCATCTAAAATGTATAACGCATGGCCAACTATCGTCGTGCCACTCGTCTAACGTATCCCGTGCTGAGCTCCCACCATCATGGATGGCCTCATACTTGATCCGTGCATTACGATCGACAACTACACTCAATCTCTACTCACCGTGGATAGAGCTTCGATCTGTGAATTGGTGGCTCTTATTGACGCTACTAACGTAGACATCAATTAGTAATATAGGATGTCGGAAGATCCCGTCAAAGCGCGCACCACTATCATGTTCACGAACCCCAATTGGATTCACTAACATACTAATTAAGTTCATTGGATATCCGTCCAAAGTGCATGCCACTATCGTGGTCATGAACCCTATTTGGAATTTCCTACAAACTTGGCTAGATCAACCAAATCACATCCCTTTTATACCAAAACAACCTAAAAATCCTAACTTTACATCTAAATCCTAAGATCCTAGGGCTAATCCATTAGCCTTAGAAAATACTACTCATGGATCATAGAGTTGACAATAGAAAATTCAATAAAGGCTAGAGAGATCAACATCGCAATTGAAGACATTAAATAAAGCATATAAAAAGAGAAGATCGTTACCAAAAAGTCATAGATCAATAAGCAAACACAGGGAATTAAGTGCACAAGATTCCAAGCAAAAGTGACTAATAAAAATATGAACTTTGTATTCAACAAAATAGAGACGGCTAAGAACTCTCTTATCTAAAACTAAAACTAAAGAAAGGTAGTCTCGCCTAAGATAGCTCCTACTTAAATACAAGGGGTATGGACCCCAAAAAAATCAGAAAATCTGGGCACTTGGGCCCACTAACTAATCTGGCCGCGGGACCCTACTCGGTCGAGTAGCGGTGCCGCTCGTTCGAGTAGCGGTGCCGCTCGTTCGAGTAGCGGCGTCGCTTTGTCGAGATGACATGCGGCTTCGCTTTGCTACTTCGTTGGCTCTGGGCTGATCCGGGCTACTCGGTCGAGTAGCCCCTGTAATGCCCTACAAGCTACTGCACAAGTACTAGAGGGGGGTGAATAGTACTTTAAAAATAACGAGGAGTATAATTCCTAATTATAATGCAAACAACTACCAAATCAATTTGCGGAAGCTTAAATTGAAGACAACAACAAAATTAACAATGCTAACAATAGATGTTACTGGGTTCGGATCCACCCAAGTCTCTCCGACTTGTTCCCGGTGATCCTACGTCCCAACCACCCGGATCCCCTCCGGATACTTGAGTTAGAAACCCTAACTCAAGATTTCCACTATGAAATACTTGTGAAAAACCTTCACAAGTCAAATCATACAAAATGTAATTTGTGACTCCCACAACCCGGGATCACAACCACACTCTCACAACCGAGAGTGAAACTTACAATTCAAATATGAAATGAAATAAGAAAACTTCTTACCGACAAAATACCTATGCCTTGAGTATTGCTTATGAATTAGGGCAAGGATGATTTTGAGGAAGAAGTGGCACCAAACCCTAGCTCCAAGATGTAGATCAGCGATGGAGAGCTTTGGGGATGTTGGTGACCTAGAATCAAGCACTTGGCTTGGAAGGCTTCACACTCAATGAATCTCTCTTTGGAAGTAAGAGTTAGGAGAGATTATTGAAAGGAAAGAATGAGCTTTGAATGAGCTTGGAATGATTTCTCTTGATCTCTAAACTTGCAATAATATCAGCCTTGACAACAATGAATGCAACCCATCAAGTATATATAGGTTAGAGGAGAGAGAGAAAGAAATTCGAGTCATTAAATGCTCCAACGGCTCTTTTCTGAACCCAACTAGTCGGTCAAAGAACAACCACCAACCGACTAGTTCATCAACTAGTTGGTCGGTCAATTAACGCAAACCGACTAAAGAGTGAACAGAGAAAAGATCAAAGCACAGACATAAGGAACTAGTCGGTCCAAGAAGAGTAGCTGACCGACTAGTTTCACAACTAGTCGGTCGGTTACTCAACGTAGACCGACTAACAGATAAAACTGAAGTCTGAGCTAAAATAGACTTAGTCGGTCCAAGAACAAATGTTGACCGACTAATTCACCAACTAGTCGGTCACCAAATGAACATAGACCGACTAACAATAAACAGTAAGTATGGTGAAAATTTGGTATGTACAGTAAACTAAACTAGTCGGTCTAAGAAGGAAAGTTGACCGACTAGTTCATCAACTAGTCGGTCGATCAATGAACACAGACCGACTAAAGATAAACAGTAGCATAGGCTCAAATGTGCATGTACAGGGAAAGCTCAACTAGTCGGTCACAGAAGCATCACTGACCGACTAGTTCATAAACTAGTCGGTCGGTGAGTCAACTTAGACCGACTAACTGTAAACAGTAAAGAGCTATGAATTAACTGAGAAGAACTAGTCGGTCCAAGAAGCTTTGCCGACCGACTAGATCACCATCTAGTCGGTCAGTTCTTCTTCTTGAACCAACTAACATGCACAAGAAGTCCCGAATCAAAGCGCGAAGCTTCGGAAAGGATTGTATGGACTTCTACTAAGATCCTAGAGCTAAGATATGAGCGTTATGAAGAATTAAACCGTAAGACCTACTCAAGGCTTAACATTCTACGAAAGAAGCTTAAAGACTATAAATAAAACTTGACGATACCGTCTTCAATAGCTTCAATCGAATCTTCATGACTTCTAAATTGGTCCATAAGCTTCAACGAAGCTTTAGGCATACGATCACGTGCTTTAAGAAGTCTTGAGACGTCGTAATTGATATTCATGTGAATTTGGCGACGATCTCCATAACTGCGCTCACAAAGTGTTAGTTCACGATATATTTATGTTTGTTCATCATCCAAAACCAAATCCGGGGAGTCCAATATCCAACATTCTCCCCCTGTTTGGTGATGACAACCCAACATAAATAATAATCAAAAATAATAATTCAAATGAAATTTACTTACTCCCCCTGCATTGATGACACGTTAATTCAAAATTAAACAATAATAATACGCATCAAGCAGACGAGTGAATTATATAAAATGAGAATCAATTATTGAATTATCGAATACCAAATGAAGGTTATTGAAATATCGGATTTGAAAATCCATTTATATATCTTAACTCCCCCTGAATCTAACATATCAAATTAGATTCTTGGAATAGTGCTCTAAATTTTCATTTAGCACATCGTTATTATTATATCTCTCCCCCTTTGGCATAAGCAAAAAGAGCGGGAGGATAACAACGACAACAACAATGGCCTCAAATTAAAAGCACGGGAGTCGTAGAATACGACGACGGTTCAAGTGACACCAAATAAATACGAATAAAATCAAGGCGTGTCAATGAAACCATAGTCGAAAAATCGCAAAACGAAAGCATCAAAACTCAAATCAAAATTACGGACTGAGTTATGGAATATACTTTCCAATATCAACATTGTTGGTTAATTTAGTGCATGGAGAACAATTCTATGTTTCCATAGAAGAAATTTCTATTAAACCAAGTTAATATCGTCGAGCGACGAAATCAAACATCAGAGACATAAAAAAATGTAAATTGTGCACAATAGAATGAAATGCCAACTGCGATGTATATATATATATATATATAATATGAACCAGAGTACATCACTGACATAGAAAACATCGATCCACCGATCGGTGCACAAAAATATATCATCATATCACAGATATCGGAGTGTCAAAAAAAATATACACCATCATCAAAAGTATCAAAATGATCCAAAATACATCATCTACAAGATCATAAAAGTACATCAAAAAGATCCAAAATACATAGCCACACACACTATCCTACCAACATCTCTCACAACTAGATATGTCATCCAATGAGTATCGGGAGAGGCCTCAAAGAAACTCAAGAGGCAGCGGGAGGATCAGAAGAAACTGCAGGCACAGCAGGAGCAGAGGTGGTGACTGGATCAGCAGGAACGTCTGGAATATCAGCAGGAGCGACGGCAGAAGTGGCAATCTCTAGAGCAGCAACCGTAGTGGCCTCGGGAGCACCAGTCGGAGTATCCACCGCAGGAGCGGTGACAACAGGTGTGCTCTCGGGGGCACCAGCAGACGAAGCAACAACAGCAGCACCAGAAGAGGAAGCACCAGTAGCAGTACCAGAAGGGCCCTCGGGGGCACGAGTGGAAGTACGACAAAGCTCCTCAATGTCCTCCTCAGCCAACTCATCCATCTCCTCATCCTCAGAAACAGAAGGAGGAAGCTCAACACCCATCAGACGAGCCATATGGAAAACTACCTCCTCGGTACGAGCCAAACGAGACTCGTGACGACGAAGTAACCGAACGACATCATCAAGGGTGGCAGAGGGAGCAGCAGAGGCAAACGCAGAGGCAGACGCTGAAGGTGTCGTCATCTGAACGTGACGAAGCACCGCAAGATATTTCTTGACGGTCGTCGCGTTCAGGGGAGGACCAAGGGGACGCTCATCGTCACGAGGCAAGGGGACTCGGAAGTGACGGAAAACAAGGGTCAACAAGCACGAAAATGGGATATGAGCCGATTTAGAGGACTTGCAAATACAATCGAAAGAATCAATCTTATCGAGTATAATGCGAGCCCAATTAATCGAGCTCCCCATGAATATGGCATAGATCAGCTTCAGAAAGGGCTGGGACGGGAGAGAAGAGGAGCCGTACTTGGGAAGCAAGCACGACTTCAGAATCAAGTTGAGGACCCATGCATTCGGCTTGAAAGATTTAGATGGAACGCCAATCATGGCAGGAGGAATCTGATGGAAAATCTCAGAAAGGACGGTCTGATCAAGGGAAGAAATATCGTCAACAGAGATATCAGAGGGGAGGAGGCCAGACGAGGAGATACCCAAAATCTCTCCCAAGATTTCTGCTGTGAGGACTATAGGAGTCCCCAAAACAGTCGTCTCAACAGAGTGGGTCTCATCGTACTGACCCCGGATCCTATTGGCGTAGAATAGCTTGACTAATCGAGGGTAGGGGTGAGGATTCGCCTTCGGGTCATATCGAAGATAATCGAGAAGACCCGAGGACGAAAGAAGATCATCTAACCCTATGAAGTCACTGAACTGGACAAAATGCTCCAGAAGCAGCGGGCAATGTTCGATACGGTTGTAAGCCGCGAGACACATAGGGTCGTCGCGACACAACGAGATATCGACACCGCCCACCGGCATCAGAGCCTTTCCCTTAGGCTTACGGGTAGACGTACGAGGGTGGGAGCTAGACTCGGTATGGGTAGGAGGAGTGGGTTCCTTATGAGTCTCTGTCTCGGGGTTATACTCGGTATCGGAATCGGTAGGAGTATGGAAAGAAGAGCGAGAGGAAAGATCCTTGGTCTTGGGCTTAGGCTTGGGCTTGGGTTGACCTCTAGGCTTGGCGGTCGTCGTCCTCTTCTTCTTGAGAGGAGGCGAAGACGACGAAGGTTGGGTGGTCTTAGCTCGGCGTTTCGGAGGGGTTGGATGATCGGGATCCGTAGGGGTTGGTTCTACGGTCATCGGTGAGGGGCTAAATGGAGTGATCGGGATTCGTGTTCGAGCCATAATCACGGCACTACACGAGACATGAGATCAAATCAAAGAATCCTAGCACAACCCTAGGAAATACGAAACCCTAGAAGCTCTAATCTGAAAAAGAACAAACCCTAACCCTAGGAGTTGAAAACCGAACCCTAGATAGGAGAGGGAGGAGAGAGGGTTACCCTAGGAGGAAGAACGACGGCCGACGACAGCGGAGGAGGTCGGAAAGTGGCCGGAAGTCGAAGGGTCACGAGGGAGTCGGGGGTTTTTAGCTGAGAGAGAGAGAGGAAGTTTGATCGACTAAAATGAGAAGAAACCGACTAAAACGAGTTTAAGTCGGTCGAAGGCTCAAAAGACCAAACAGTTCCTGGCACAACTAGTCGGTCACAGTTCAAGCACTGACCGACTAGATCACAATCTAGTCGGTCGGTCAATGAGCTTGAACCGACTAGTTGCAAACAGTGGCTGAATCCAATTTTAACTGACAAGAATTAGTCGGTCTGCGTTCATTTACTGACCGACTAGATCTCAATCTAGTCGGTCGGTCACTGAACATGAACCGACTAAAGAGTTAAGATGGAGAGGAAACTCAAAAAGCTTGAGTTAGTCGGTCTAAGTTCTTCTACTAACCGACTAGATGGGAATCTAGTCGGTTGGTGGTTGAACTGAAACCGACTAAATGGGTCCCAAAGTTGATAATCAAGATCTCTCCTCAATATACTTGGACGATACATCGCAATCCTCTCAATAATCATCTAAACTACCCCATTAAACATCGAAATCACAAATACGACATTCAAAACATGAATTCGAGCAAAAATTCAAAATATCACATAAATTCCCGAAAAATCCAATAAGTCTAGCATGAACGGATAGCATGCAAGATTATTGAATGAAACATGAATCCTATATCTCGGATTCACCCATAATCCCCAATTCTCGACGCAACCGCACAAAGGAGTCCTCCTTTAGGGGTTTCGTGAAAATATCGGCGATTTGCTTTTGGGTTTCAACGTACACTAAAATGATGTCCTTTTTAGCAACATGATCATCTAAAAAGTGGTTTCGGACATCTATGTGTTTCGAACGGGAATGGTGTACCGGGTTCTTGGAAAGACATATTGCACTTTGGTTGTCAATCATGATAGGGCAAGTATCACAATTTATACCAAAGTCTTTAAGTGTGTGTCTCATCCAAAGAACTTGAGCACACGCGGCACCGGCGGCAATGTATTCCGCCTCGGTGGTTGAAAGTGATACGGAATTTTGCTTCTTGGAAAACCAAGAGATAAGGGAATTTCCTATAAAATGGCAAGTGCCACTAGTACTTTTCCTGTCGGATTTGCATCCCGCATAATCGGCATCACTATATGAGATTAACTCATATGTGCTAGATTTCGGATAAAGTAATCCAAAATCTAAAGTGTAACTTAGATAGCGAAAAATACGTTTTACCGCTACTAAGTGAGACTCATTAGGTTGAGACTGATAACGAGCACATACGCATACGGCAAACATAATATCGGGCCTACTTGCGGTAAGATAAAGTAAGCTACCTATCATACCTCGATATAGACGAATGTCTACATCCTTACCGCCCGTATCCTTGTCAAGATGCGTAGTCGTGCTCATTGGAGTCTTTTTCCCGGAGGCACTCTCCATTCCAAATCGCTTAAGCAACTCCACTGTATACTTCGTTTGGTGGATGAAGATTGCATCATCCATTTGGCGAATTTGGAGACATAAGAAATATTTGAGCTCACCCATGTGGCTCATCTCAAATTGTTCCTTCATAACATTAGAAAACTCTTTGCAAAGAGCAAAGTTAGTAGCACCGAAAATGATATCATCAACATATATTTGAACTAAAATTATATCATTATTCGAATGCTTAACAAAAAGTGTAGAATCGGCTTCTCCCATTTTAAAATTCAAATCCAAAAGAAAATTCTTTAGGCGATCATACCAAGCTCGAGGAGCTTGTCTCAAACCGTAAAGCGCTTTCTTTAGTTTAAAAACATGATTTGGAAATTTTTCATTTATGAAACCCGGAGGTTGAGAAACGTAAACTTCCTCAACAACATCTCCATTTAAAAATGCACTTTTAACATCCATTTGAAATAATTTAAAATCCTTATGGCATGCAAAAGACAATAATAATCTAATTGATTCTAATCTAGCTACCGGAGCGAAGGATTCTTCGAAATCAATACCTTCCTCTTGACGGTAGCCTTGAGCAACTAACCGAGCTTTGTTCCGGACAACGACTTGGTTTTCGTCGGTTTTGTTCTTGAAGATCCACTTTGTCCCTATGACGGTGTGGTTCTTCGATGGCAATGGAACAAGCTCCCAAACTTCATTCCTCTCGAATTGAATGAGTTCCTCCTCCATGGCTAAGATCCAAGCGCTATCTTCGCATGCTTCATTAACATTCTTTGGCTCTATCGAGGAGGCAAAGGCACAATGAGCGAAGTAGTTCACTTGTGATCTCGTCTTGACACTATCATGGATATTGCCAATGACTTGCTCATGAGGATGGTCAAGAACGGTATGAAGCTGTTTGGGAATACCTTGGTCACTAGGAACATTCTCAACAACTTCATTAGATGGGTTAGTCTCAATAGAATCAATAGAATCATTAGACTTAGAATTATCAAACGAATCACATAAAACATCCATAGAATCATTATCATTTGAAATTCTAGTTGGAACAAATCCTTCATTAAATGAGACATGAAGCGACTCCTCGATCGTTGAGGTTCGTTTGTTGAATATCCGGTAGGCTTTGCTACGCGAAGAATATCCAACAAAAATCCCCTCATCGGATCTTGGATCGAATTTGTCCAAACTACCATACGTGTTCTTAATAAAACATTTCGAACCAAAAACACGAAAATGTTTAACTTGAGGCAACCTACCAAACAACAATTCATAACAAGTTTGTTTAGTGCCGGGCCTCAAAAGTATTCTATTAAACACATAGCAAGCGGTGTGTACCACTTCCGCCCAAAATTGATGGCCAAGTTGGCTATCATCAAGCATAGTGCGAGCACACTCCACTAGCGTCCTATTCTTTCTCTCAACTACACCATTTTGAGGAGGTGCACGAGGGAAAGAGAAGGTGTGTGTAATACCAACTTCATCACAAAATGTCTCAAAAGACTCATTCTCAAATTCACCTCCATGATCACTACGAATAGTGACAATGGTGGTTCCTAAGAGATTTTGTACTTTCTTAACAAAAATTGTGAAGTTTTCAAAAGCTTCAATTTATTACATAATGAAAACACCCATGTAAATCTCGAATAATCATCTACGATGACAAGTCCATATCTTGCATTTCCTAAGGAAGCAACTCTAGTAGGCCCAAATAAGTCTAGATGTAATAGCTCTAGTGGCCGTTTAGTAGAAATGATTTTCTTAGGTTTAAATGAAGATTTAGGAAGCTTGCCACGTTGACAACAATCACAAAAACTTTTCTTTTCAAAAACGAGCTTCGGAAAACCTTTAAAGGAATTTAATTTTGAAAGCTTATAAAGTGTTCCAAAGTTCACATGTCCAAAGCGTCGATGCCATAAGTGTTGTTCACTTGTGTTGGCAACGAGACATTGTTCATAAGACTTAGGAAGATCCAAAATATAAATATCTTTATGACGTGTGCCGAAAAATAATAATTTATTATTATCTTTTCTTAAAATATGACACAATCCTTTCACAAAGCTAACTTTGTAACCTTTGTCACAAAGTTGGCTTATTGAAATAAGATTATGATTTAAACCATTAACTAGATAAACATCACTAATTAAGGGTTTAGATGGGTTACCCACTTTACCAACACCGACAATGGTTCCGCTCTCGTTGCCTCCAAAGACTACCCGGTTCCCATTAGCAATGGGCAGCACTCCGGAAAGCAATTGAGCATCGCCCGTCATGTGTTTTGAACACCCGCTATCGAGTATCCAATTCCCTTTGGAGCTAAATTTAAATTTGTTGCTCCTTTTCTTTTTCTTTTCCTTGAGTACCTAAAGATAGAGAATTTCATATCATGGTACCCAAGGTCATTGGGTCCAAAAGATTAGACCTTTGGAAGCCAAGTCCAATTGGACTTAGACTTCCCCACATAATTTCTACTATGCACAACATCCGAAAAATACGCATTCATATACACTTGTTTTTCATCCATGCTTGTGTCCTTTGGGCTCCAAATAGTGAAAATCTTGGGAGCCCTCATCCTATTGGGTGCATGCATGCGTTGTTGGTTTCTACGTGATGCATGTCGTGGATAGGCATAAGGAACATGATGGAATGGTGCATGCGGATAATTATTCATATGATATTGTGGGTGAACATATGCATGAGAGGGAACACGTGCATGTAGGTGTCTCACATGGTGTGCACGTGCCCGAGAATGTGTTTCATAAAAATCATCATATGTGTGAGCCGGTGGAGTAGGACGTGTGTTCCTACGTGGCATGGTATTGGTGTACATATAAGCATGCCCCTTCTTTGGAGGTCCACCCAAAGTGGGTTTCTTTCCGAAAGAGGGTGTGGACGAGGTGGAAGCACCATTGGTAGAAGAACTACCAATAGAGTGTTTGCTACCACTCGTAGAGTCACTGGAAGTTGGCCTAACAAAAGTAGTGGCCGATTTGGATGGACATCCCATCGTATACCCCAAGCCAATGTGGTGATTGGCCGGAAGTAAGTCACTTAGGATTTTATCCAAATGGTCCTTACCCTTATTGAATTTATTAATTCGGCCTAATGTGTTCTCATATTTCTCTTTGAGAGAACGCATAGAAGTATCTAAGTTGGATACTTGCGATGTGAGCACATAAACACGAGATTTAAGATTCTCATTCTCAATACTCAAAGTCGAGTTTTGAGAAGTTAAATCCGCTATCTTATGTTCTTCCGGATCTTCAATGCAAACATGTTCAAGTTTAGATTTGAGATTAACAATCTCATTTCTTAACTCTTCAACAACGGTGTCGTTGTTGGTGATGATAGTCTTAGGCGAGGTTTGAATGCTAGCTAGGTCATCTTTTACTTTAGTATATCTATTTACTAATTTAGTATATTTGGACCATAATTGAGAGTTAGCATTCCTAAGATCATCCATAGTTACCTCATCGCCTTCGTCGTTGATCGCTCCGGAATGTAACCCAAAAGTGCGACCGTGTAGTTTTACCGCAAGCGCACGGTGTAGCGGCGAGCGGGTTATCGAACACAGGGAGGACGAATGAAAGTGCTTGCTCCAATCAACCTGGCTATTAAGAACAAAAGAGAGAGAATTTTGCCTTTGACGATCCTGTCACAATCGTCAGACAAAGTACGAAGATATCAAATCAAATAAAGACGCCTAGGGAATGGGGAATTCCCGCCACTCACCGTATTTCGTCAATGCGGTTCATTGGTATCAAAATTGCTAGAATAAAATTTTGGATGAACTAGTTGCAACTGAATGTAATACCTAGCTCACGCTCTCGCGCTGTTGTCGGTCTATAGCTATCCTAGGTTCGGGTCCAATCTCTTGCAAACCCTAGCCTAGGGAAGCTAGCATTAGGATCAACATCATCGTTTAATCGCGCCCCGAGCCCACTCTCGTGCAAACTCGGGCCACGACCTAGGTTGGGATAGTTCCTACCCATCCAATCTCTTGCAAACGGGTATCGGCACGGAATTGCAACCGAAAACCCTAGTATCGGTCCAATCTCTTGCAAACCGATACTACGGAAATTCGATTCCAACCCAATTTGGATTTCTACGGTTTCCTACCGAATTGGGATCCAATCTCTTGCAAATCCCAATCGGTATGAACTACTAGCTATCCGTAATAAATCGATCCCAATCTAACCCTAATAGCAATTCTAGCAAAATTTCTATCAATTCATTACAAATCTGAAATTGGGCTCGTAGGGTTCATCCCCACGCCCCAAGACGTGTAGACTACTCACAATTCATATCACAAATACAAAAATAATCAATGAAATTAACAAGAGAATTCATCACAATATTGAGATAAGCAATAAAAATAGTATTTTTAGAGGAGAGAGACACAAACCAATGGAGTTCTTCAAATAATCCAACAAAAATCAACTTTTGTCTCCTATCCAATCATAAGAATAAAATCTAAAAAGTTAATCTAAAAAGCCGCAAAAATCTAAGAGAAAAAGCCCCTAACCTAGGGTAAAAACAGGGGTTAAATACCCCCCAAAATCGTCCAAAAAACTTTGACCAAAATGCCCCTGCGCAGCCTGAAAACCGTAATTTTCGCTACAGGCAGCGCGTCGCACTCGGCCGAGTGACAAAAGTCGCTCGGCCGAGTGAGAAACCTTGTAAATTTCCAGTAAGTCTGGGTCTTCGGGGGTCTTCACTTCGGGAGTCGCTCGGCCGAGTGAGTTGTCGTCACTCGGCCGATGACTTCTTAGTACTCGGGCGGTCGGCATTTGCCACTCGGCCGAGTGGGTCTTCTGAAGCTCAGGCAGACGAAAAACAGTAAGTTGGCGATTTTTGAATGGCTTCGTCTGGGCGCCACTCGGGCGGACGGGGTCTCGTCACTCGGCCGATGTGGCTTCCGTCGCTCGGCCGAATGCACACATAAAACGTGTCCGATCAGGTCGGCCGAGCGGTGTCTCGCTGGTCGGCCGAGTGACTCCTTCACTCGGCCGAGTGGGACACCAAAAATGCCCAAACAGCTTGTTTTAGCCTCCTCGTCGCTCCTGCGACGTTCTTTCTTCTTCCTCTCCTCTCCAATGGCAAAATACCCCTCGGGGAGGTTGTCGGTGACACTCTGGAGTAGGCGTATCTCGAGATCACTCCAAATCGCTCCAAATCACCTGAAATGCGACAAAAACAACAAATCGTGAAAAGCCTCGCAATATCGTCGATATATCGTGAAAAACATGATTTGAGCGATCTAAATGTCATGCAAACATGCGGGAAAAAAGTGTAAAATAAGGAGTGATCAAAATCCCCCAAGCTTACCTCTTACTCGTCCTCGAGGAAGATAAGTAAAAGGCGAACCCGGTGGATTCGGAAAACGAAAACGGCGAAAAAAAACGAAGAACGAAGAAAAACGAAAACGAAATAAAAACGAAGAAGAAAGAAAGAAGCGAAGAAGGGAAGCTGCTAGATCATTTTCTCTGGACGTGGGTTTCACTTACTCATATAGCATGCACCGAATGAAAAACACATGTCAAAGAATTTTATTTCGATATCATAGTATAATGGTGCAACTAGAAATAGAAAACCCACGAACAACGATATAATCAGGAAAAACGGAATAATTGTAGAATTAACATCGTCTGAATTATTTAAAGCGGTATACAAATCGCAGATCACACACTTTTCAATTGAATGCTTTCTATGAGGAGTATAAGAGTATCACGCAATAGAATAGAAAGAATAGATAAGCATGGATTTCATGAAATGAGTGTTAGGCATAGATTTCTGGACTTCGTAAATCTAAGAATAATCTTACCGAGTATAGAATATTACTTAGCCTAGGTTGTCGTGCAACGTCAAGTAGTCACTCTCTCACACATCATTGGATTCCCTCCCCCAAGCTTATCTATAAGCGTGGTGGCATAAAAAATATTTACATCCCCATTTTCATAAAGCTCCAAAAGTAATGAAAATAAATACAAAAAGAGAGAAGAAAGAGAGAACGTGAGATGGGATCTTTTATTGAGGTTCTTTCCTCTTTTCATTTTCTTTTTTTTCTTTTTTTTCTCTTTTTTTTCAAATAACATATATACACAATGATCCCAACTCAAAAAGAAGTAAGGACATACAAGAATTTTTTTTCTTTTTCTTTCTTTGGTTTTGGGAAATTTGGAGCTAGGAATTAATAGCGGGGGAAATGCCATATAATAGAATTGCTAAGGGGAGATTCACCAATGATTTTAAAATAGAGAAATGATGTTCAAGATTTGTGGAGAAAGAAATAAATATATCTCTCGGTTCACTCTATAGGACGTGCACGATAACTTCAGCAAGGTAATCTAATCTACTCAGTTTCGATCACAAAAAAGCTAAACTAATCCAGATTTATCATAGCTAACATCATTCAATCATCCTGAAGTGAAATGTACAAATCATGCATATAGAAGTGATATAGGAAAAGAAATCGGTACTCCAGATATAAGCATTCAATGCGTGAATCTTGGTGTGTTTTCTGCGATAGCATACACATGAATATTCAGACTCAGCTAATAATAAAATTTCATCCATTTTCATGTGGAAAAAGTGTGGGTTACTATCTCTAAATGCAAGGCAAATCACAACATATGATATCAGAAATAAAGTCTAAGACATGACAAATATTGCATGCATATAGAAGAAGCTAACTCCACGTCATCATCATCACAGAAAAGTCATCTCTAGCATGAGATGAAAAAGAAATAAAGATAAAGGGGAAAATAAAACTATTTACAATGCGGCACACAGAAAAATAAGAAAAACGTGATGCATGGTAAAATAAAAGAAAAAATGATGAAAATAAGTGTAAAAGCGGAAAATGGAGTGAAAAAACTAAAAAAAGGTGGTAAATCAAAAAGAACGTGAGAACTCACTCCCCCAAGCTAAATGGCACAGTGTCCTCAATGTGCAAAGTGTGGCACACCGAGAGACAAGTAATGTGAGGGGTAAGTGAGGATGCATGCATGAGGAAAGATAAGAAAATAATGAAACGAAAAATATGATGCGGACATGATGCATGCAGATATAGGAGTGATACAGATATAAAGGTGTGACACCAAAAACTCTCTCTCTCTCCCAAAAAAGATATATAAAGATATAGAAAGAAGATGTGTATCCAAAAACAGTGAGGGGAGGGGGGTGGTGGGCAAAATGCATCAGGACCCAGCAGAGACGGGCAGCACAACGGCAAAAAGAATCGATGGCATCAAGAGTGCCTAAGAAGGTGGGGCTGCGCCGTCTCGGTCCTGAGGCGGAGGTGGTGGTGGTGGGGCAGGCTGCTGAGCGGGAGTGGGTGCAGGTGTGGAAGTGGAAGCAGGCTGAGTGTGTTTAGGAGTGGGGGTGGGGACCTGCTGGGTGGGCGCGGGAACGCGGGGGAGTCGCTCTAGGACCTGGGTAAGGCAGTAGTGAATATGCGGGAGCAGGTCGAAGCGGCCAGCCATCGCAGTGACGGTGGTAGACAGGGTCCGAAGGTCGCCTCTGAGGCCACTCACCGCCCCCTTGAGAGCACGAATGCTCTGAAGTACAGTGTCGGGGGGAGGTGGTGCAGAGGGACGCACCGGTCTGGGCTGTGCAGGTCGGGGCTGGCGTACTCTGGTGGCGTAGGTGACGGGCTCAGCAGGCAAGGGAACGAAAGGTGTTGCGCTCGCAAGTGTGGGCCTGGCCTCAGTGCGAGGCCGGGGCACCGGCTGGTGAGAAGTGGAGGCAGCAGCAACGAAAGAAGAATACAAAAGTGGCAACGAGGCGGCCAGAGAGGTCGGTGACACAGAAGTGTGGACAGACGCCACGACACTCTCAGAGAATACTGCAGCGGTGGAGACAGAGGCGGAGACTACGGTCTCTACGGCGGTGGCAAAAGAGGGCTCTCCGCACTCAACTATAGTCGGCGGGCGCTCGGGTGGGGGCAGAGGAAACGGGCTCGGCAGACAGAGGGCCAGTGGTGGTGGTGGCAGGCGTGGAAGCAGTGGAGGTGGGCTCAGCTAGGGTACTCCCGACACCGACAGCAGTGTGGACAGAGGTGTCGGGAGCAGCAAAAATATCAGGGATAGGCTGAGGGGCCACGGGGTCAACAGGGGCAGCAGGCTCTGCAGGTGCAACAGGGTCTGCGGGGGCAGCATGAGCCTGCTCGGCCTCCTCGGCCTCGAGCACGTATACGGCAGGGATCAGAACATCCATCGCAGGGAGCCAGTCCACCTGGGCCGGTGCAATCTGAGTCCGAGCTGGGCTCGGAAGAATCATGTAATCGGCACCGAAGGGGCCGTGCAGCCAGACCCAGTGTCGCTCACCGTGCGGACGCAGCATCTTCATCCGGGCCATAACATCAATGGACAGTGAAGTGGGGCCCGGTGCTGGTCGCAAGTCATCTGGAAAATCCTCGCCGGTCATAAGGGCGAGCAAGGTGATCAGGCCGCCGCAGCATATCGGTGAGCGAGCGCCCACCGATACGATGATGCGGTCCAAAAACCAAGCCGTGATATCAATCACGACGGCGGGGACCAACTCATCGCCCTCCCTAGATAGAGATCTGGGCCGTGTCATCGCGTAGAGCATATAGAGCTCAGGCGTGGACATCGTACCTGGCTCATATCTCGCCAAAAAGGTCGTCGCCATAAGGCGCTGAGCTATACAGAGGCAGGGATGGACAATGGCCGAGGCCTTGGCCCTACCAGGGTCAAATGCAACGTGAAGACCCGTAATCCGGGCCCAGAAGGCACCGGCATCGAAGGAAGGTGGGGGGATATGGGTGGGGGCGTAACCTCGGTCGGCCCCGGGGACATCGGGCCACGAGAAGAAAGCTCTCATCATACCGAGAGTGACCTGACACTCTCGGTCCATGAACCGAAATGAGCATCCCTCGTCGGTCCGGGCGATCGAACTAAGAACCTCAAGTGTCGGACGGATAAACGTGTCCACCGACACCTGGAAGAAATCTCGCCAGCCCACGTTGTCATACAACGTGAGCATCCCCTCGAGTACCCCCAGGCGTCCTAGGTCTGTAAGGTGTGCGAACCTGGAGGGTACGATCGAGCGCTGGGAGATACGCTCGAAAGCGACGCGGTGTGCGTCGTTCTGGAACGTGATCCCCAGCGGCCCGATAAGTGGAGCCGGAGGTGGTGGCTGTGGAGCGGCAGGGAGTGTCTGTGCGGGGTGTATGGGATGTGCAGGCTCTGCAGGCTGTGCGGGGTGTGTAGGGCCTGTAGGCCGCGCTGGGTGAACGGGGTGTGGTGGAGAAGGCAGAGGAGAGTCCTCCACCTCGTGGGAGGGGCCGGCATCATCCGACCGCTTCCGCTTGGCAGAAGCTCTCCTCGACCGCGGCCGTGTCCGGGGCGGCATATGGGCCCCGAGCGCTCACCAAAACCAATAAAAATGCGGCGTGCGTAAAATAAAGGAAAGAATATACCACGACACACCGCGAGTGCAAAGCTATGGAAGCGTGCGAAGACGACACCTACACGTAGCCCAAATCAGTCCCTGGAAGCTCCCCTGGGCTCCCCTAAGCTCCCAAATATAACCTGCGCATGAAATGGAGATATCAGGGAGTAATATTCAAAGCGTATGGGGTATTAGGGGTATAATAGATAGAAATTGAAATTAATTTGGGTTTGGGGTTCGTTAGATACATGGATCCTCGAAAAATACACAAAAGAGAAGAAAACAGGCTAAAATAGGGTTACCCGAGTCGGCCGAAGCAGTGGCCGCCGGCGGCGACTCGGGCGAGGTGCGGCGGCGGCTCGGCCGGCAGTGGGTGGCCGAGCGGTGGCACGGGGTCGACGATCGGGCGAGCTAGGGGGATTCGGGCGCTGGGAAGTCTAAGAGTCGGGCCGTTGCGATTTGTTTCGTTTCGAAAAACGAGCCCGACCCTCGCCCCTATTTATAGCAAAAGTTACGACTCGGCCGAGTGACTGGGTCGCTCGGCCGAGTGAACTTTAAGGAAAAATTCCTCCCCGCTACGCTTCGGCTGAGTGGCCTTACCACCCTCAGCTGAGTGGAGTAAGTCCATTCGGCCGAGTGGCTCAAGCTACTCGGCAAGACTCGCCCTAGGAGCGTATCAGTTTTACTCGGCCGAGTGAATATATATACTCGGCCGAGTAGCAGTTATACTGAAATCAGGAAAATAAACAGAGAGTTGGGTACAACAGACTTCCCTCGTTCGTGAGCGGCTCGGCCGGACGAACTTGTGTGCTCGACCGAGTGACTAGTATACTCGGCCGAGTGAGCCTTGTTTTCTGCTGTTTGTCTTCGTTTGGACTCTAAACTCTGTTTTTCTTCCTCCAGTCGATTTCATCTTCCTCCTAAGCATCGAGCGCCTTCCTGGGGCGCTCCTCGTCGTCTCGTTCATCCTCTTAATGATGGGTACCTCGTTCTTCTCTCCTGTCAGGAAAATTAGGACCCGTTATCACAAAATTTTTGGTCGAACGACTCAAAACACTAAAAATTTCTGAAACAAAAATAAAAGAAAAGTAAAAATAAAACTATAACCGTCGGGTTGCCTCCCGACAAGTGCTCGTTTAAGGTCGTGAGCTCGACCCCTTTTGATTTTCAATTAATGCGGGATGTTTGGTGCATATGAGATGCACCCGTCAAATTTTCCGGGGAGAACGCTTGGATTCAGAAGTTGCGGCGGCGTGTTCTCCCTCGGTGGTCTCTCGTCTCGAATAGTGTTGGGGGGAGGCTCCCCCAAGCTAGCATTTGCTCCGGTCCTCGGCTTCACCGGTGACGCCGATTTCCGTATCGGCGGAGCTTTCTTCAGAGACTTTAATTTCGAGAGCTTGCAGAGCTCTCGAATCCTTGCGACATCAGCGTCGCCTTCGTCAATTTCAGTGGAGAAGTCGAGGGAATCATTTATCTTCTCATCTTGGCCTAAATCCGGCTCTTCTTCGAAATCCTCCTTGAATAGAGCACCAATGGAGTGAGGGATCGCCTCCTCAATTACCTCGTCAAGGAGGTCCATATAGTCAAGCTCCTCGTGGTAAGGCATGTGTTTCATTGCCTTAGGAATATGAAGCTCCACCTTGATGTTGTCGACGTTCAATGTTAGGGTACCTTCTCGCACATCGACAATGACACCGGCGGTGGCGAGGAACAGGCGTCCAAGTATCAATGACGTATCTCCCTCCTCCTTAACGTCCATGATCACGAAGTCACATGGCAAACATATGCCCCCGGGACTTGTAGCGGGATGTCCTCTGCGATCCCTACCGGCCTTGTGATCTGTCCATCGGCTAGTTGTATACGCATGTCGGTGGGCTTCAATTTCGTCCCGGTGTTTAGCCTTAGGAACATGGAGAGAGGCATGAGGCTTACACTAGCCCCTAAATCCACCAACGCCTTCTGTAGAGGGACGCTGCCCAAGGTGCAAGGAATTCGAAAACTCCCCGGGTCTTTGAATTTGGCCGGCTCCTTCTATCTCTTGGTGAACCAAGAGCCCTCCTCGTCGAGCATAATATTTTCCTTCCTCTTTCTCCCCGAAACCAAATCCTTTAAAAATTTAGCGTATGTGGGGATTTCCACGATGGCGTCGAGGAAAGGAATGTTGAGGCTAACCCCTCTCAGATACTCGAGAAACTTTGCTAGCCTTTTCTCCATTTTTGCTCTAACAAGCCTCTGGGGGAATGGGACCGGTGGCATAAAGCGCCTCTCTTCAATCAATTGCTCCGCCCTAGATTTCTCCTTTTCTTGTGGCACTTTCTCCCTCTCAACTTCAACTACCGGCTCAATTGGCTCTACATTCTCCTCCACGGGCTCCTCGGTAGGAATTATGGCGGGGGTGGTATCCTTCCCGCCTCTAGTAGTAACGGCAACCACGGCATTGATGTGGCCGGTATTGCCCCGTGGGTTTTGCTCGGGTTGAGCCGGCAATTGTTGAGTGTTTCGATTGAGCAACGCCAATTGCTCCGATATTTGTGCCACAACGGTTGTAAGGGAGTCTTGGCCCGCCTTCAAGGAAGCATTGACCTTCTTTTGCTCAACCATAAACTCCTCCACTCTAGCTTCGAAGTCGGATCGTTGTTGAGCTTGTGGAGGGTTTTGATTTCTCCACCCTTGATTGTATCCGGGCGGCCTATAAGGTGGAACTTGTTGCTTCGGTTGGAAATTTTGTTGTGGAGGCCCCCTCGGCGGATAGTGTTGTTGTTGGGGTGGTGGTGGTGGTCGAGCTTGTTGAGGTGGTTGTTGCGGCGGGTTCAAAGCTCCTTCATTGTTGGCATAAGAGAAACCGGGATAATTTCTTGTGGCCGGATTGGCCCAATATCCTTGGTTCCCCGCGACATATTGAACTTGCTCCAAGGATCCCTCTCCTTGCTCTCCTCCCAAATACATAGCTTGAGATTGGTCTTGCCAATCACACATTTGATTCTTCGGTGCGGATGTGGATGGGGTTCCTTGGGGCTCCGTGATAAACTTCTCCAGTCTCTCCACTACCTTGTGGAGAGAATCAAACTTGCTTGTCATCTCCGCTACGGCCTTCGCCTCATAGATGCTAGTTGGCTTCAAGGAGGACGTAGAGTGTCCTCGCTCATCGCCCCATTGTTGATTGTTTGAGGCCATCTCCTCAATTAGGGCCGTAGCTTCTTCGGGAGTCTTTGATAAGATAGCACCATTTGCCGCGGCATCAATAATTTGCTTGGTCCCCGGTTGGAGACCATTGTAGAAGCGATGAACTAGCTCCCAATCTTTAATGCTATGGTGCAGGCATTGATGCTGCAGATCTTTGAAACGCTCCCAAGCCTCATAGAGCGTCTCTTGGGGTCCTTGCTTGAAGGACATAAGAGCACTCCAAATCTTCACCGTCTTGGAGGGCGGATAGAACTTGTCAATGAATGCACTCGCCAACTCGTCCCATGTGGTAAAGACTCCCTCAGCTTGCGTCCTCAACCAATAAAGTGCTTTGTCTTTTAATGTGAAGGGGAAGAGGCGCAGTCTGATGGCATCGATGGAGACCCCCGTCATCTGAAATGTGGCACACTTCGACAAGAATAACTGGATGTGGTAGTGGGGATTTTCGTGGGCATTCCCATGAAATGGATCCTGCTGCATCAGAACCACTAGTCCAGTCTTCAGCTCGAAATTCTTGTCAGCCGTCAACTCCGGCATGGCAATGGATGAGGTCGTAGAAGAGGTCTTAGGCCGGAGCCTATCGCGAATAGAAATAATCCTCGCCATTCTTGCCGCTAATTGTTCCGCAGTTTCCAGGTTAGTCATAAACCTCCCTTCTGGATCTTGTCTTCTCTCCGCTCTGATTCTCCGCGCAGTACGCTCAATCTCGGGATCAAATAATATAGCTTCATGGTCCGCCGTTGATCTCGTGTTCATGCACGGGAAAACAAAGTTTCAAAGAAGTGATTTGCACAATGGAAGGGTTAGGTTAAAAAATAATGAAATAAAAACAAAAAGAAAGAAATAGCTATGGTGGTAAGATCAAACGCAATCGCCTCCCCGGCAACAGCGCCAAAAACTTGATCGCTCCGGAATGTAACCCAAAAGTGCGACTGTGTAGTTTTACCGCAAGCGCACGGTGTAGCGGCGAGCGGGTTATCGAACACAGGGAGGACGAATGAAAGTGCTTGCTCCAATCAACCTGGCTATTAAGAAAAAAAGAGAGAGAATTTTGCCTTTGGCGATCCTGTCACAATCGTCAGACAAAGTACGAAGATATCAAATCAAATAAAGACGCCTAGTGAATGGGGAATTCCCGCCACTCACCGTATTTCGTCAATGCGGTTCATTGGTATCAAAATTGCTAGAATAAAATTTTGGATGAACTAGTTGCAACTGAATGTAATACCTAGCTCACGCTCTCGCGCTGTTGCTGGTCTATAGCTATCCTAGGTTCGGGTCCAATCTCCTGCAAACCCTAGCCTAGGGAAGCTAGCATTAGGATCAACATCATCGTTCAATCGCGCCCCGAGCCCACTCTCGTGCAAACTCGGGCCACGACCTAGGTTGGGATAGTTCCTACCCATCCAATCTCTTGCAAACGGGTATCGGCACAGAATTGCAACCGGAAACCCTAGTATCGGTCCAATCTCTTGCAAACCGATACTACGGAAATTCGATTCCAACCCAATTCGGATTTCTAGGGTTTCCTACCGAATTGGGATCCAATCTCTTGCAAATCCCAATCGGTATGAACTCCTGGCTATCCGTAGTAAATCGATCCCAATCTAACCCTAATAGCAATTCTAGCAAAATTTCTATCAATTCATCACAAATCTGAAATTGGGCTCGTAGGGTTCATCCCCACGCCCCAAGACGTGTAGACTACTCACAATTCATAGCATAAATACAAAAATAATCAATGAAATTAACAAGAGAATTCATCACAATATTGAGATAAGCAATAAAAATAGTATTTTTAGAGGAGAGAGACACAAACCAATGGAGTTCTTCAAGTAATCCAACAAAAATCAACTTTTGTCTCCTCTCCAATCACAAGAATAAAAGCTAAAAAGTTAATCTAAAAAGCTGCAAAAATCTAAGAGAAAAAGCCCCTAACCTAGGGTAAAAACAGGGGTTAAATACCCCCCAAAATCGTCCAAAAAACTGTGACCAAAATGCCCCTGCGCAGCCTGAAAACCGCAATTTTCGCTACAAGCAGCGCGTCGCACTCGGCCGAGTGACAAAAGTCGCTCGTCCGAGTGAGAAACCCTGTAAATTTCCAGTAAGTCTGGGTCTTCGGGGATCTTCACTTCGGGAGTCGCTCGGCCGAGTGAGTTGTCGTCACTCGGCCGATGACTTCTTAGTACTCGGGCGGTCGGCATTTGCCACTCGGCCGAGTGGGTCTTCTGAAGCTCAGGCAGACGAAAAATAGTAAGTTGGTGATTTTTGAATGGCTTTGTCTGGGCGCCACTCGGGCGGATGGGGTCTCGTCACTCGGCCGATGTGGCTTCCGTCGCTCGGTCGAATGCACACATAAAACGTGTCCGATCAGGTCGGTCGAGCGGTGTCTCGCTGGTCGGCCGAGTGACTCCTTCACTCGGCCGAGCGGGACACCAAAAATGCCCAAACAGCTTGTTTTGGCCTCCTCGTCGCTCCTGCGACATTCTTTCTTCTTCCTCTCCTCTCCAATGGCAAAATACCCCTCGGGGAGGTTGTCGGTGACACTCTGGAGTAGGCGTATCTCGAGATCACTCCAAATCGCTCCAAATCACCTGAAATGCGACAAAAACAACAAATCGTGAAAAGCCTCGCAATATCGTCGATATATCGTGAAAAACATGATTTGAGCGATCTAAATGTCGTGCAAACTTGCGGGAAAAAAGTGTAAAATAAGGAGTGATCAGTCGTCACTATCATCGGAAGAGGAGGATCCTTGATCAAGCTCCTCTCTTGCCATGAAGCACATGTGCGCTTGCTCCACTTGCTCATCGTCCGACTCTCCGCTTGAGGAATCCTCGGAGTCGGTGAATGTTGCTCCGACAAGTCCCTTTTTGTTTCCTTTCTTGTACTTCTTAGACTTATCGAATTTCGGCGCCTTCCACTTCTCCTTTTGCTTGTTTAGAGGACACTCCGCTTTCATGTGTCCTGGCTTATTGCACTTGAAACACAAAGGAGAGGAAGAGGCGTTAGAAGAACCAAATTTAGCTTTGTTCTTATAGTTACCTTTTCGGAAGAAACGGTTGAACTTCTTGGCCATGAGTGCCATGGACTCCAAGTCCAACTCGTTTTCCAAGTCTTCATCATCGGTTGATGTGGATGTGGATGGAGCGGCCTTGAAAGTAATAGCCTTCTTCTTTGGCTCGTCTTGCTTTAGGTAGGACTTCATCTTTTCCTGCAATTTTAGCTTGCTATCCTTGCGTACCTCGTATGACATTAAAGTACCCATTAGTTGAACTACGGTGTACTTATTCATATCATTACCTTCCTCGATGGCGAAGGTACGCTTTTCCCAAGAAGAAGGAAGTCCTTCGATAAGCTTCGAACACTTCTCCTTTTGGGTGTAGGATTTGCCGAGAGCCTCTAACTCGTTTATGATGTCGACGAAGCGAGCATAATACTCCTTCATCTTCTCACCCTGTTGTATATGAAACATTTCGCAATCTTTGTTAACAACTACGAGTTTAGAGTCTCTTACCCTACTCGTCCCTTCATGTAGTATGAGGAGGGAGTTCCAAATTTGATATGCACTCTTACATGTGCATATCTTATTGAAGTCCTCGGGCACCAATGCGCATTGCAAGGCGTTCATTGCCTTGGCATTGCTTACCTCCGCGGCGACCTCCGCGGTTGTCCATTTCTCAAAGTCTTCTTCTTCGGGCTCGACGTATTCCTTCATCGTGGTCCTCCATAGAGATGCACTCCGGAGGAAGGTTTCCATCCGGCATTTCCAGTACCCGTAGTTGGTACCGTTGAAGAATGGAGGCCTCGTTGAGGAATGTCCTTCCATCACCGAAGATGCTCCTTCACGGTTCCTGAAGGTGCCATAGTCGAAAGGTGGACGCGCGGTCTTGTTGTCGTTGGCAGACATAGCTAAGTATCTGGCTTTGATACCAAATGTAATGCCCTACAAGCTACTGCACAAGTACTAAGGGGGGGGTGAATAGTACTTTAAAAATAACGAGGAGTATAATTCCTAATTATAATGTAAACAACTACCAAAACAATTTGTGGAAGCTTAAATTGAAGACAACAACAAAATTAACAATGCTAACAATAGATGTTACTGGGTTCGGATCCACCCAAGTCTCTCCGACTTGTTACCGGGGATCCTACGTCCTAACCACCCGGATCCCCTCCGGATACTTGAGTTAGAAACCCTAACTCAAGATTTCCACTATGAAATACTTGTGAAAAACCTTCACAAGTCAAATCACACAAAATGTAATTTGTGATTCCCACAACCCGGGATCACAACAACACTCTCACAACCGAGAGTGAAACTTACAATTCAAATATGAAATGAAATAAGAAAACTTCTTACCGACAAAATACCTATGCCTTGAGTATTGCTTACGAATTAGGGCAAGGAAGATTTTGAGGAAGAAGTGGCACCAAACCCTAGCTCCAAGATGTAGATCAGCGATGGAGAGCTTTGGGGATGTTGGTGACCTAGAATCAAGCACTTGGCTTGGAAGGCTTCACACTCAATGAATCTCTCTTTGGAAGTAAGAGTTAGGAGAGATTATTGAAAGGAAAGAATGAGCTTTGAATGAGCTTGGAATGATTTCTCTTGATATCTAAACTTGCAATAATATCAGCCTTGGCAGCAATGAATGCAGCCCATCAAGTATATATAGGTTAGAGGAGAGAGAGAAAGAAATTCGAGTCATTAAATGCTCCAACGGCTCTTTTCTGAACCCAACTAGTCGGTCAAAGAACAACCACCGACCGACTAGTTCATCAACTAGTCGGTCGGTCAATTAACGCAAACCGACTAAAGAGTGAACAGAGAAAAGATCAAAGCACGGACATAAGGAACTAGTCGATCCAAGAAGAGTAGCTGACCGACTAGTTTCACAACTAGTCGGTCGGTTACTCAACGTAGACCGACTAACAGATAAAACTGAAGTCTGAGCTAAAATAGACTTAATCGGTCCAAGAACAAATGTTGACCGACTAATTCACCAACTACTCGGTCACCAAATGAACATAGACCGACTAACAATAAACAGTAAGTATGGTGAAAATTTGGTATGTACAGTAAACTAAACTAGTCGGTCTAAGAAGGAAAGTTGACCGACTAGTTCATCAACTAGTCGGTCGATCAATGAACACAGACCGACTAAAGATAAACAGTAGCATAGGCTCAAATGTGCATGTACAGGGAAAGCTCAACTAGTCTGTCACAGAAGCATCAATGATCGACTAGTTCATAAACTAGTCGATCGGTGAGTCAACTTAGACCGACTAACTGTAAACAGTAAAGAGCTATGAATTAACTGAGAAGAACTAGTCGGTCCAAGAAGCTTTGCCGACCGACTAGATCACCATCTAGTCGGTCAGTTCTTCTTCTTGAACCAACTAACATGCACAAGAAGTCCCGAATCGAAGCGCGAAGCTTCGGGAAGGATTGTATGGACTTCTACTAAGATCCTAGAGCTAAGATATGAGCGTTATGAAGAATTAAACCGTAAGACCTACTCAAGGCTTAACATTCTACGAAAGAATCTTAAAGACTATAAATAAAACTTGACGATACCGTCTTCAATAGCTTCAATTGAATCTTCATGACTTCTAAATTGGTCCATAAGCTTCAACGAAGCTTTAGGCATATGATCACGTGCTTTGAGAAGTCTTGAGACGTCGTAATTTATATTCATGTGAATTTGGCGACGATCTACATAACTGCGCTCACAAAGTGTTAGTTCACGATATATTTATGTTTGTTCATCATCCAAAACCAAATCCGGGGAGTCCAATATCCAACAGCCCCTCCACTCGGTCGAGCTACAGTAAGCCTGAGCTCTCCTCAAAACACGGTTCTGTTTGGTGGCGACTCGGGTCGAGTAGACGGTCTGCTCGGTCGAGTACGAGTGGTTGCTTGGTCGAGCTACAGTGCTTGGAGAATGGCTCAGAATAGTCGTTCTGTTTAGATGCAGTTCGATCGAGCTGGATGTCTACTCGGTCGAGTGGGACATGTCAGTTTTCGCTGTGATTTCTTCGTGTCAGCTCAGTTGAGTGCTGATCGTACTTGACCGAGTAGCCTGGAAAACAGACTCTAGTTGCCCTTAGGGCTCTCAACTCATGCTCTCTTCTCCTTATGTCCTCCAATCTTCTTCCTTGCCTTGCCGAACACCTTTGGAACCTAGACAATGATGCTCCAGACGTCTCGGATGTGTATGTGTCTTATAATAGCTCCGATTCGCTCCAAAGTTCATGAAAACCCACAAATCTATACGAAACTCGAATATAGCGTTAGAAGCGCGACAATATATGAACATATAAACTTTGGATGGCGAATATGATATGAAATGATGCAGTAAATGTATGGAAAGTATGGACACATCAAAATCCCCCAAGCTTACCTCTTACTTGTCCTCGAGGAAGACGGATAAGAGGCTCACCAGAAGATAAAAATAAGAAATAGGAAAAGGATGAAAATGGAAAGAGGTGCTAGATTAATCAGTCAGATCTCAAGCCATAAGCTACATATCACGATACTCCGAAAAATGAAACACATGCTATAGAGATTTCATATCTTATAAAGATTTCGGTACTTGCAAGCTTTTAAGAGCAAAAAAAGGGACTCTCTAAATTCATACAATCAATTCATATCCACATCGTGCAATTCATATGATCTAATATACGAATGTTGGCGATGCACTTTTCAATCAAAGGTTATAAATGAAGCATATAAGAATCACGCCAAGCATGTAATAAAGAATGGAATAAAGAATGGAATATAAGTCATGACATTCACTTATTCACGTCGAATCATAAGAAATCTCCAAGCTAAGTTATTTCACTAAGTTTAAGCATTATCTAACATCCACATTCATGCACAACTCCACTCTAATGTCATACTCACTCATATGGTCAAAAGAATTCACCCCCAAGCTTAGCTTGAGGCGTCGCATCTAAAGGAAAAGGATATGAGAAAATGAAATTTTTGGCCGTGGTTTTCCCAAGTAATTTTTGTAGCTCCAAGTAATGAAACTGAGAATTTTTCTTTCTCCCTTTTTTCCTTTTTTTTCCTTTTTTCCTTTTTTTATTTTTTTCTTTTTGGATTTTTGTCGGAGCTATTTGAATTGTATTTTTGTTTTTTGGCTCCTTTTTTGCTTTTTGGACTTTTTGGAGCTAACTTTTCTTTGTAATGGATTTTTGGGAATATATTTTTGGGAATATATTTTTGTCCGAGTCCATTAAACTTCCAGAGCGACATTTTAGCACTTTTGGTCTCCGAATGTAGCTCGACCGAGTAGGGTATCTACTCGACCGAGTAGGGTATCTACTCGACCGAGTCCATTAAACCTCCAGAGCGACGTTTTTAGCACTTTTGGACTCTGGTTGTAGCTCGACCGAGTAGGGTAGCTACTCGGTCGAGTCCAATTGATTACAGAGTGCTATTTTGCCCTTCTCCTCCAGCTTACTGTAGCTCGACCGAGCAGGGTAGCTGCTCGGTCGAGTGACATTGTGTTGTCTCCCAAGCTAGATTTGTCTCTCCTCGTCGTTTCTTCTCGGCTCCTTCTCCAAAGTTTCATCGTTTGGCGCGCTCTCTCTATTTCTCACCTGTACAAGTCAAAACACATCAAAAAATTTTATATTTTTATATTTTATGATTTTTCTAATGAATTAAAAATGTTTTTATTTTGGTGTTTGAATGAATGGAAAAGCAAAAAGAAAGAAATAAAACTAAAAAGGTAAAAATTTTGGGTTGCATACCGATAAGCACTTGTTTAAATTCGTAAGCTCGACTCCCTCAAGATTTTCAATGACGCTTGTCGATGTTGGGTGCATATGAAATACGCACGTCATGCTTCCCAATGAGGCCTTGCAGAGGAAGTTGGCGTACCTCTCCTCATTGGCGGTCAGCGGCAGAATAGATTGTTGCCTCCGGTTGTTGATCAAGCAATGGTGTATCCGGTGGCTCCTCGTCGAGTACTCACAAGTAAGCGGCCAACGCCTTGTTGTGTATGACGTCACCGTCGTCATCCAAGATCGTCTCATAGGGTCTTTAGAGATCACCTCCATGGTGTATTCGTTAGTAGCCTCGTCCTCTAGGAGTTCTAATTAGCTTTCATCCTCGCGTAGGAAGCGCTCCTTTATCGGCCTTTGGAGATGGAACTTGACCTCAATGTTGCCGACATTCATAGATATCATCCCCTCACGGATGTCGATCAAGACTCCGGCAGTCGCCATGATTGAATGCCCCAAAATAATCTGAGAACTCCCCTTCTCTGGCATGTCCATAATCACGAAGTATGCACGCATAGTCCTCCTGGTATTCGTAAAATAATGTCGCGTGCAATACCGATCGGGTAGGTAATAGATTGGTCTGCCAATTGGATGCTCATGTCAGTAGCATCGAGTTCTATTCCTTTACTCAACCTCTTGAAGATGGAGAGTGTCATCAAACTAATGCTTGCCCCCAAATCGATCAAAGCTTTGTCAATAGGGGTGCCGCCTATGGAGCATGGTACCGTGAAGCTTCTGGGATCCAGCAACTTCTTAGGTAGGGAATTCTTGATTATGGAGGTGCAATTATCTGCTAGCTTCACAGCTTCTTGCTTGCGCTTTCCCGCTATTAGATCTTTCAAGAATTTGGCATAAGTGGGGATTTCTGTAAGCGCATCAAAAGGGGGGTATTCAATTGAATACCTTTGAGTAGCTCTATAAACTTGGCATACTTTTTCTCTAGCTTTGCCATGGCTAGTCTCTGAGGATATTGAGGTGGATGTCGGCTCTCCTTGTCCTTAGCGGCATACTTTGTAACATGTTTTTCTGAGATAGTAGCATTTGCCAATGCCGTAGTGGTAGTATGCAAGGTGGAAGGTAAAGCTTCCCTCTCTCCAATAGCATGTGGCTCCTCTGTAGCTTTCTCCTCGTCATCGGCCATAATAGGTGCTGAAATAGCAGTGATATCGTCCTCTTGAGTGGGAATAGCTGATTTTTGCTTACATTCTTAGAGACCAGTGCCATTACCGTGTCGGTATTATTTCCTCCCCTCGTGGTGATCACGACCACCGCGTTGGCTTGTCCCCTAGGATTTGGTTCAGGCTGAGAGTGTAATCTCCCTTGAGTCTTCATGATTTGGGACATTTGGGCCTTCAGTTCATACATAGAGGTGTTTAGATTCCTAAAGTGCGCTAAATTTTCGGCGTTGATTTTTGCTTGCCCACTCATAAAGCTGTCTAAGGTCGTCTCTAAATTGGGTTTTGGGTCCATCGATGGGTATTGTTGATGTGGTGGGTGATTGTAGTACCCCAGCGGTCTATAAGGCCCCAATGGCCTAAACCCATACTGTTGTTGCTGAGGAGGTTATTGTGGGCTTTATTGGATTGGAGGTTGCAATGCTTCATTTGGGTTGCTATAAGAAAACTCGGGATGATTCCTCACCATTGGATTTTGCCATTGATTTCTTTCTTACCCCCCATATAATGGACTTGCTCCCCCGGTACGTCCGTTCCTTCACAGGACACTTCTATTGTGGTGTACCCTTGCTCGACCTAGTCTTTATGAGTAGCATATACCGGAGCTCTAGGAGAAAGAGGAATAGTATCCAACCTCTGTTCTATCATTGCTACCTGCTTGCAGAGGGTTCGAGTTGCCCATCTAGGTGCGTAGCTATCTTCACAGTGGGACCCTTAAGTGTTGAGCATTCATCGCTCTATTGTTGGTTGTTGGGGGCCATTTGTTCCAACAAAGATATGGCCTCCTCATGTAGCTTGTCCAAAAGAGCGCCTTGAGAGGAGGCATCGATGATCATCTTGGTATCTGGATTGAGCCTATTATAAAATCTCTAAATAAGGTCCCACTCCGAGACTCCATGGTGGGGGCACTGGTGCTGCAGATCCTTGAATCTCTCACATGCCTCATATAATGACTCCTGTGGAAGTTGCTTAAAATTGGTAATTGCCCCTCTGATCCTCACTGTTTTGGACGGTGGATAGAACTTCTTGACGAAGGCAAGGGCTAACTGTTACCAAGTTGTGAAAGTATTTGAAGGGTGTGCCCTCAACCAATAAGAGGCCTTGTCCCTCAGAGTGAACGGAAATAATCTGAGCTTTATTGCATCGCCACTCATGTCTTTGACCTGGAAGGTGTCGTTCTTCGCCAAGAAGAGGTCTATATGATGGTTGGGGTTCTCAGGTACGTAGCCATGAAAAGGGTCTTGCTGCATCAGATTAATCAAGCCAGTCTTCAAGTTAAAGCTTCCTGTCGCTAGCTGCGGCCTCAAGTTGGAAGATGTACTATATAAATTTGGCTTTATGTGGTCCCGAATAGACCAAATACGTGGAGGCGTAATATTGCCGTCTGACATTGGTTCTATGAAATTCTGTTTCCTCTTTTCAGCTCTGAGTCTTCTCGCTGTCCTTTCAATCTCGGCGTCAAATAATAATTCTTCGCTAGAACCCCCGAGGTGAGTGTTCATGCATAAGCAAAAACTCAGAGAAAAAACCGTCAGTAGCAAAGGAATAAAAAGAATAAAAATATGAAAAGATGAGAGATGGTTAGAGTTGCTAACAAATTCTGCATTAAAGAAATAAATCCAAGTAATAACCGTTGCGTCCCCGACAACTGCACCAAAAGCTTGATGCTGCCGAAATTAACCTCAAAATCCACCTAGTTATGACATGAATCACATGGAGATAAATCCCCGCTAACGGTGCCATTGACTAGATGTGTTCCTTAATTAACCCCAGAAATTACCGCAAGTGCATGGTGTCAGGCTTTGAAGTATAGAAAGATGTCGAACCCACAGAGAGGTGATGTTAATTAGCTTGGGTATTTTCCAAATCTTAGAATAGTATCAGCAGGCGTATTCAAATTGGTTGTCACAAAATATATCTTATCAATATTATCAATAATATAAAAAGACTAGGGCATTAGGACTCACCACTAGGATCGTCGAATGTTAATGCTAGGTTAGGGTTCTTATGTTGAATTGGCTTTATTAGGGAGAGTTTGTCACATCTAAAATGTATAACTCATAGCCAACTATCGTCATTGCACTCATCTAACATATCCCGTGCTTAGCCCCACCATCGTAGATGGCCTTACACGTGATCCGTGCATTACGATCGACAACTATACTCAATCTCTACACACGCCACTATCGTGGATAAAGCTTCGATCTGTGAATTGGTGGCTCCCATTGACACTACTATCGTATACATCAATTAGTAATATAGGATGTCGGTAGATCCCTCAAAGTGCGCATCACTATCATGGTCACGAACCCCAATTGGATTCACTATCATACTAATTAAGTTCATAGGATATCAATCCAAAGTGCATGCCACTATCGTGGTCATAAACCCTATTTGGAATCTCCTACAAACTCGGCTAAATCAACCAAATCACATCTCTTTTATACCAAAACAACATAAAAATCCTAACTTTACATCTAAATTCTAAGATCCTAGGGATAATCCATTTGCCCTAGAAAAGACTACTCATGGATCATAGAGTTGACAATAGAAAATTCAATAAAGGTTAGAGAGATCAACATCGCAATTGAAGACATTAAATAAATCATATAAAGAGAGAAGATCATTACCAAAACATCGTTGATCAATAAGCAAACGCAGAGAATTAATGGCACAAGATTCCAAGTAAAAGTGACCAATAAAAATATGAACTTTGTCATGTACAAAATAGCGACAGCTAAGAACTCTCTTTTCTAAAACTAAAACTAATGAAAGGCAGCCTCTCCTAAGATAGGGTAAAAATCCTACTAAAATACAAGGGGTATGGACCCCCAAAAAATCAGAAAATCTAGGCACTTGGGCCCACTAACTAATCTAGCTGCGGTGACCGACTCGGTCGAGTAGTAGCACCGCTCGGTCGAGCTGACATGCGGCTCTGCTTTACTGCTTCATTGGCTATGGACTGATCCGGGCTACTCGGTCGAGTAGCCCCTCCACTCGGTTGAGCTACAGTAAGCCTGAACTCTCCTTAAAATAATGTTCTGTTTGGTGGTGACTTGGGTCGAGTAAACGGTCTGCTCGGTCGAGTACGCATGGTTGCACGGTCGAGCTACAGGGCTTGGAG
This sequence comes from Scilla litardierei, assembly GCA_030789695.1. NCBI lineage: Eukaryota > Viridiplantae > Streptophyta > Magnoliopsida > Asparagales > Asparagaceae > Scilla > Scilla litardierei. Next base: position 164,438 of record JAULAV010007825.1, read on the forward strand.
AATGGCTCAAAATAGTCGCTCTGTTTGAATGCAACTCGTTCGAGCTGGCTACCTGCTCGATCGAGTGGGGCGTGTCCGTTTTCGCTGTGATTTCTACGTGTCAGCTCGGTCGAGTGATGATCGTACTCGACCGAGTAGCCTGAGAAACAGACTCTAGTTGCACTTAGGGCTCTCAACTCAAGCTCTCTTCTCCTCCTCTTCTTCAATCTTCTTCCTTGCCTTGTCGAACACCTATGGAAACTGGCTAATGATGCTTCGAACATCTCGGATGTGTGAATGTCCTATAATAGCTCCGATTCGATCCAAAGTTCATGAAAATCCACAAATCTATACAAAATTCGAATATTGCGTTAGAAGCTCGATAATATATGAAAATATGAACTTTGGATGGTGAATATGATATGAAATGATGCTGTAAATGTATGGAAAGTATGGACACATCACATGCTCAAGGGTTTTTCGACGGATTCCATTGGCCTCATTTTTTGGGCCAAATTGGCCTCATAGTTAGTTACCGCCAAAGAACGCCGACATAGTTCGACGACAGCCAAAAATTCCTGCAAGAAAACAAGGAAGTTAGCTCTGATACCTGGCCTCAAGTCAAAAATAAAGGAGATTATTCACCTGGAGATTTTACCGAACCACAAATGTGGCCAGTCTCTCGTGATCGACTCTCTCTAATATGGCACTATCCCAGGGAAGGGTCGACTTCTCGGCAAGCCAAGAAGTAGTCCCACAATTCAGGAAGGCATATTCGTCCTTTCCCACTAAGAAAGAAGGTTGATAGAGCCTTTCCTTGGAACAATCAACTGGAGCCTGAGGCAACCTATCTTCCAAAAAGATCAACCTAAGCTCTGGAGGAATGTCTTCTGCCAAGGGCTCTTGAGGAAGTAGACCACCTAGTGAACATGAATCCTCAAGGAAGCATGATTCTTGAGAGTGAGTCGAACCCCTCGAAGGTCCATTTGGGGACGAGGCCCAAGATCGTTCAGGGACCTAAGTCAAAACTGTGATAGCATTCATGTCGGATGAACTTGAGTTCGTAACAACGAGCCTTCTCCTTTGTTTCTTTTTCTTAGTCTCAGTTTTTTCAACTTCGACCATGGGTTGTCTCATTCTTCTTTTTAGCGACTGGCTCGATTGGGTGACTTCTTGAGCCACCGGGGATAAACTTTCAATAGTCTTGGTTGTTTCATCCTCCAAAAGGGTCGCCTGATGGGGAGGCGAATCTTCTTCAACCTCTCGAATTGAAGCTTGAAGTGCCTCTTGTACATCTAACTCAACCTGATATTCGTATTTGCGCATACCTGCATGAAAAGAAAGAAGTTTCAAGAAGAAGAAAATCAAGCTAATGGCAGAAAAAAGGTTCGACCTTTTTTCTAGATGGTTTTAAGTAATATATCATTAGACAGAAGTTTCTTCGTCGATCAACTTCCTTCTGGCAACCTTAACAAAAGAGCAGTAGCCTCTTTCTCTTCTTCAGAAAGGGATTTCTCTTCATTCATGACGAGCTTGGGATTCCCCCACTAAGTAAGAAATCTTGCCACGCCTAGGAATACCATAAACACGAATTGTTCCTTCCATTTCGGATTAGAGATGAGAAGATCTTTGAAAAATTTTCTGTCTTTCCGTGCGGTGATTATAAACCAATCAGAGACATAGGAGGGGCAATTTGAAGAAGTAGTTGAACAATCTTATGGATGGTTCAACACCATTCAACATACATAATACAATAAAGCTTACCAGAATACCTGCTGAATTTGGCATTAGCTGGCAGAGGGAAACCCCCAATGTTTTCAAAACTCGGAGCATGAAGAGGTGCATGGGAAATCGGACCCCATGATGAAAGGATTTAACATTCACCCCCACTTCGTAGTCATTGGGGATGCAGATACTTTCCTCTGCAAGCAGAAATCGAACCTAATAGTTGTGCTGTACATACTTCTTTTGAAAAGTCGGGATTTGATCGGCTGTAACTCGAGAAGCTTTATTGGAGACCATGTCTGGAATTGTGGCTTTCCCCTTTTTACCATGAGGAGCAAGGGTTAACGGCCCAGTAGATGTACGAGCCGCTAAAGAAGAAGCCATGGCCAGAATCTTCGAAGATAAATGAAGGAGCGGTGAAGAGTTTCTATTCTAAAAGCTTGACGCAGTAAAGTTCACATTGCCTATCCCATTTCCTTATTAAAGCAGAGGAACATCCCGTAGTGACCAAAGCTGACCCTCTCATCGGAGCACACGTGCCATCGATCCATACGCGTCCGTATCTTGACCTTTGAGCTGAAAAAACGGCCAAATTAAAGGAATGGAGAGTTTTGGCGCTTAAACTCAAATACTCCCGCCTCGATTGTTGTGCCCAATTAATGAGGTATCGCATCACTCGACCTCAACCGACGAATCGTATGGGTCCAAGTGACGGGGGCCATTGTTACATCATTGGGCCGGTCCTCAAGGAATAGGAGGATTCGGATTATGAAGCTCACAAGTGAGACAGACTGGCCCGACTAAGCCCACGAAGCCAACCGAGGAAATTACCCGCATGCCCAGTCAAAGTTAAGCCACTTTTTGCCCGTTGTGATTCCGAGTCTTCAGGAAGCGGTTAATAATGTGCTCATTGATGACAGTGGAAGTGGACAATGATTACATTTATTCTTCTGGGATAATCACGTCTCCATTATGGTAAAGAAATTATCCTCTAATGGCACTTAAAGGAAAGCGTTACTTATAAATAGGCAGAATGTCACCAGTACATGGGGACAGACTCCAGAGGTACAAAATTATTGTGTACTCTGAAAGCATTACTTTCTCTCTTTCCATTCTATGTTTCTTCCTCCAAATGCTCGGCGAGACAAGTTGAATTCGATCTCCCTAAGGTCGTTCTTGATTGCCCCGAGTCTACTTAAGTCCATACTAACTTAAGTATCGGATGGGATTTGGGTCAGAACCGAACTCCGACCCCCCAACGAGTGTCTTGTTGCAGGTCACTAAAGAAACAATCCAAGAAGTAGTTCAGAGGGTCAATCAGAAACAAACAAGGGTTCGGTCGTATCTCGTCCAGAATTTACAGAGTTGGGTCAAGCTTCATCCTTGATGCTCGGATTCAACCATACTTAACATGAATTTCTTCCACCGCGTGTCACACTCAACAGCTGACGAGATGCCACCTCATTAGATGCGTCCGAGTAAGTCCATCTTATTGTTGGCCGGAACCCATCCGTCAACATAAGGGTTATCAAATGTTAATGCAAAAACAAAAAAAATAAAAAGTTCTTCAAGTTTACATTCTGAATTCGATAGTTATCTAACATCTTCTTTTGATTTTGTGAATGATGAGGAATTTGGTATATTACAATGGTGGTTGTGAATGATAACGAATTTGATATATTACACTGGTGGAAGAAGCATCAAAAATATTTTCCAATTTTTTCTAATATATCCAAACAAGTTCTTGCAGTGACAGTCTCTACAATTACTGTTTCACAAGAGTGTAGTGTCATTGGAAATATATTAGATGAAAGATGCTCTTGTATGAGTTAGGATTCAATCGAAGCTCAAGTTTATGTTGATGAATCGACAAAGACAGTCCAAAGATAATAAGATATGGAACATGAATTGACTTCCAACTTCGTTGATGGAACAGAAATGAAAGGCATCAGTGACAACGACTAATGTAAAAGGTAAAAGAATTATGTGGGCTTTAATTCTTCTAAAAAATTTTGTTTAGAGGATACGTACGCAACTTAACAATGTAGCATATTACGTGCATGCCCAATTATTTATTTATTTTTTAACCTCGTCAGTTTTTTATAAGATGCATTAAGTTGATTGATAACAAAATAGTGGCAACATGTATTTTTAATTTTATTTTTAATTTATTCAAATTAAGTTATTAAGTTATATTTTTATTTCTTTTTCAAAAAATTATTTATTGCTTTTTGTTATGAAGGTGACGACTACTGAACCCGTAGCCCTATATTTATAGTAAAAAGTTTACATAATGGGTGGATACCCTAAACACAAGTGGGTTCTACATGAGCCTACAAAAGCCAATTCATAACACTCTCTTATTCATCCATCATTGTAAGCTTGGAATATAAATGATTCGGGATTCATAGAGCTTATCTGATCACGAGGATATGGATAATTCCGAATCCTAAGTTAGGAGGTCTTGCCTCGTTAAAACCTTTGGTTATGGAAAACCCAGTGGGAAAAACCAATAGCTAAGGAAAAAGAGTACAAGTCTCCTTAACTTCCCCTGATCAGTGGATATCACCAGGGGTGGGTAATTCTAGATACAGAGTTGATGTAGTTGCCTCGTTAAAATCATTGGCTATGGAAAACCCAGTGGAAAAAACCAGTAGCTAAGGAAAAAAGAGTACAACACAACATTAACTACCCCAGGTTATGTACAAGCTTCAAGCTTGTAAGTCTCTCAACTGTTTCATCCCAATCACTATTACAAGTTTTCTAAAGGTACATCGAGGTAGTGCTTTAGTGAACAGATCTGCCAAGTTGTTGCAAGACTGGATTTGCTGAATGTTGATCTATTTATCTTCTTGTAGTTCGTGCGTCCAGAAAATATTAAGGGAGATGTGCTTCGTCCTGTCACCCTTGATGTAGACACCTCGTAGTTGAGCTATGTAGGCTGCATTGTCTTCGAATATGGTGGTTCGTTCAAGGTCGCCCGTCTTCAAGTCGGTCGTCACTAGGATGTGGTGAATGACGGAACGTAGCCAAAAGCATTCTCTGCTAGCTTCATGGATCGTAATGATTTCAGAGTGGTTGGATGAGGTTGTTGTCGTGGTCTGCTTCACAGATCTCCATGAAATGGCCGTCCCACCGTAGGTGAATACAAAACCAGTCTGGGACTTTGCAGTGTGGGGATCTGATCTGTATCCTGCATCTGCAAACCCAATTAAGTTGGAGGATACGCCTTTCTTATAGTATAGTCCCAGATCGGCTGACCCTTGGAAGTAGCGTAGAAGGTGCTTCACTCCGTTCCAGTGGTGCTTTATGGGCGCTGAACTGTATCTGGCTAGTAGGTTTACTGCAAACGCTATATCGGGACGCGTGTAGTTTGCCAGATAGAGGAGTGCTCCATTGGCACTTAGGTAAGGTCCTTCAGGACCAAGTGTTTCCTCCCCCTCTTCCAGCAGACGGAAGCGGTCTTTATGAACATCCAATGATTTAACGACCATTGGTGTACTCAACAGTTGACATTTGTCCATTTGGAAATTTTTCAACAATTTCCTTGTGTAAGTGGATTGATGTAACAGGATTCCTCTGCTGAGGTGTTCTATTTGTAAGCCAATGCAGTATCTGGTTTTGCCAATGTCTTCCATCTCAAAAGTCTTTATGAGGCTTTTGGATATCTCAGGTATCTCTTCGGGAGATCCGATGAGGTTTAAATCGTTTACGTAGACGGTAATGATTACAAATTATGTTCCCTTTGCTGTTATGAAGATGCAAGTGCAGGCTTCATTATTGGTGAATCCTTGTTGCACAAGGAATTCAGCGAGTCTGTTATACTACATTCTTCCCGATTGTTTTAGACCATACAGTGATCTTTGCAATTTGATAGAATAGACGTCCCGAGGTCTATTTGTCAATTTTGTTGTAATTTATAACCATCCGAAAGTTTCATATAGATATCTTTATCTATATTACCATATATGTATGCAGTCATAACTTCTATGAGCTGCATATCTATGCCTTCCGTAGCTGTTAAGCAAATTATAAATCGGAAAATGATCGCATCCATGACTGGAGACTATGTATCTTCATAATCTATGCCCGGTCGTTGGGAAAAGCCTTGTGCAACAAGGCATGCTTTGTAGCATACGATCTGATTATTTTCATTGTTCTTTCTTACGAATACCCATTTACAGCCCATAGGTTTTACACCTTTTGGTGTTGGGACTACAGGTCTAAATAATTTGCGTTTCAAGAGTGAGTCCAGCTCTACTCATATTGCCTCGTTCCACTTTGGCCAATCCTCTCTGCCTTTACATTCTGCTAGAAAGCGTGGATCGATATCATCGTCATATTCAGTGATGTGATTAACAATAGCGAACGTAAATTCGTCATCGATGACAGTGCTTTTTAAGTCCAGTACCTCCCTAGTACGTACACAATTTAATTATATTTCTCATATATTTTCCTTTTCTGGAGAATTGAGGAGGGGAGAGGTATTTGGGCTGAGCTCAACATCCTATGGTCGTATCTTTATATTTTCTCCAGGAGTTTTCCTCTTTCGAGGAAACTTATACTTGGAGCCTGGGGGTCGTCCTCTCTTTTGTTGAGGTACGGCTGCTTCTGCTGCAGATGGATTGCATCCATCTTTGGGTATGTCAATCCTAGATGGCATGTTTACAGTAGGGACATGTGATCTGACAATCTTCAGGTTGTCAGTGAATTTGTCCGGTAGTATGTGAACCGTGTTTTGTATTTGGAGGATCTTCAGGATCTCGTCTTCACATTGGTTTGTATGTGATCAAATTTGGATAAAGTTTTGGTATCCCATGAAACGGACTTTGAAGATTCAGGCTTCTCAGTATTTAAGCCTAGTTTGGGAAAGGTATATTTGTCAAACTTACAGTCTTCAAGACGTGCCTTAAAAGCGTCCCTCGTTAGGGGTTCCATGTATCTAATGATCGATGGTGGGTCGAATCCTATGTAGATACATAGGCGATGTTGAGGATCCATCTTTGTCTTCTGCGGTGGTGCGATGGGGATATAGACCGCGCATCCAAATGTCCTCAAATGAGAGATATTTGGTGGAGATCCATATGCGAGTTGCATCGGAGAATAAGTTTGACTACCGATGGTCTTATTCTTATCAGTGATGCAGCATGCAAGATTGCATGCCCCCATGCAGTCACAGGCAACTGAGATTGCTTTAGCAATGGACGATCGATCCATTGTAGTCTCTTTATAAGAGATTCAGCTAACCCATTCTGGGTGTCAACATGAGCTACGAGATGTTCAACTTCAATGCCAATCGCTTGGCAGTAGTCTAGAAAGACTTGTGGCGTGAATTTCCCAGCATTATCCAGACATATTATCTTAATCTGGTTGTCTAGGAAATGTGCCTGCAACTTAATGATTTGTGCCAATAGCTTTGCAAAGGCTACGTTGCGGGTGGACAGTAGGCACACATATGACTATTTAGAAGATGCATCTATTAGTACCATAAAGTTCTGGAATGTGCCACTTGAGTGGTGAATAGGCCCACAAATGTCTCCATGTGTTCTTTGCAGGAAGCTGGGAGACTCTGAGTCCACTTTAAGTGGCGATGGTCTCGTAATCAATTTACCTTTATAACACGGAGAACTATGAAAATCACCTTTTTGAAGTAACTTCATGTCTTCAAATTATGTCCACGGGACTGTGATATAATGCGGTGCATCATTACTGATCTGGGGTGTCCGAGTCTGTTATGCCAGAGTTGGAATTCTGGTTGATTTTTTCACTTCTGGTGCTCAATTATATTAGCTTTCATTGCTCGAATTGTTGTATGATAGAGACCCGACGGGAGTCCCTCGAAACGCTCAACGATGGTTTTAGCGCCTTTTTAAAAGTCGTTATATACATGTATTCATTGTCATGTTTTTCCACTGTTTCTAGGTGGTATCCGTTTAGACGGATGTCTCTGAAACTTAGTAAGTTTCTGTGTAGCTTGGAGAGAAAAGAGCATCTTTTATTAAGATTTATGTTTTATTATGGAGCAAAAAGTTTGCTTCGCTTGATCCTTATATTATACTTGATGGTCCGGAAATAGTATTTACGGTGCCACCGTAGTAGTTGATGATTTGAAAAAAAATCCAATATCGCGAAGGATTGTGTACGTAGAAGCACTGTCCACTAGGCATTTATTATCCATCTATAGCAAGAAAGAAGAAATGTATATCAATATAAGACACAAATAAGTTAATTTCATTCAAAGACTGAAAATAAAGTAACATACTGAAAGAAACAAACATCTAGAAAGAAAATTGTTTTTCAACTACATTTCATTGCATAAATAAATAAAGCATCAATCTAGCAGGTCATCGTTCGAGAAATCATCAGAGATGAACCGAGTTGGAGCCAGGTCTTCATTTTTCACCAGATCTGTTTCAGTAGTAGGCTTCTGGCTAGCTTGGTACAAATCCTGGAGGTGGCGTGGAGTACGATAATTTCTGGACTAGTATCCAGTCATGCCACATCTGTGGCATTTGTCTTCCCAGTCTTTCATGGGGGTAGTTGTCTGTCCGGTGTCCTTCCTCTTCCACAAATTTTTCTTTTTCCCCTCATTATTGATCTTTTGAGTGGGACGTCTAGCCTGCTTCTTCATTGCTTTTCCCTTTTGGGGTCTGCTTTTGAATTTTTTCTTCTTCTTCTGGGAGGAGATATTGTGCGCTTCAGGCACAGGTGCAGTGTCAGTAGGGCGTAAGTTATGGGTGACCAGCAAAAGGTATTTATTCTGTTCTGCCATCGGAAGGCATGAGAGTAGTTCTGAGTATTTCATGAATTTTTGTTCACGATACTGTTGCACAAGGATAACATCCTTCTCATGGAAGGATGTATAAGTTTTTCCCAACATGCATTCCTCCGTCACTCTTTCACCACACAACTTCAGGCATGAGGTGATGCTGAATAATGCCGAGTTGTACTCGATAATGGACTTGCAGTCCTGTAGACAGAGGTTCTCCCATTCGTAGCGCGCTCGAGGAAGGATAACATCCTTTTGATATTTGTATCGATCCTCGAGTGCAGACCATAACTCGTATAAGTCTTCCAATGTGAGATATTCGGCCTTCAGGGTCTGATCGATATGGCGTCTGATATAGATAATGTCTTTCGCCTTATCTATATCAGACACTTATCTCCTTCAGTATTGGCTTGATTCAAGCCCTGTGAGCACAGATGGAATTTAATATCCAACTGCCAGCTCAAGTAATTATTACCTGTAGCTTTTAATACATCGAAGTCGACGCTCGCTATCTTTGCCATTTATCTAAGCATGTTGAACAAGCAATAGTTAAATATTTGAAAAGAAATAAATAATCATTCAATCCAGACAAATATTTGTTGTGTGGATCGGCTAGTCACCATTTTTTTAAATTACAAATTAAAGTCCATATACAGTGCCATTAAAAATAAAATACAACCTGGGAACCCACATGTGGCCCATATTCTTCTGGAAGTAGGTCTTCTTCTCCATGGGAAATGCGCCAGTCTTGGAAATTTACAATTTTAATTATCACTACAATTTCTCTAAAAAGAAATAAAAATGCGAGGAAAAATAAATGGTGACAAATAGCCGATCCAAAACCACAACAAAATATCATATATTCATCGCAGAACATCAAATATGCAGCATGCATTTGTTTATTCATCACAGGCATGTAGTATATTTAATCGCAAATAAAGAAATTCATGCTAGAGACATAAAAAGAGTATAATCGCAGATAAATAAGTTCATGCTACAGTAATATTAAAAATATTTGAATGGACCAAAAATAAGTTTTCTTTTAAAAAATGGATCAAGATTTTATTAAAACCCATTGAATTTCCGTAATATCCTATCGTAAAAAGAATAAAAATTTTACCGAAAACCCCTAATTAGGGTTTTGCGACGATAGGCCGCAGGCGGAGCGGCGTGCTCCGGGAACGGCGGCAGGCCACTGGCGACGGCGCGTGCGGGGAGCGGCTGCAGGCCGCAGGCGGCGCGTGCGGGGAGTGCGGGCGCACGCAGGGAGCGGCGACAGGCCGTTGGTGGCGACGCGCACGGGGAACGACTGCAAGCCGTAGGCGGGTGCGACTGGACGCAGGTGGCACTGGGAGGCTGTAGGCCGTAGGCGGCGCGCGGGCGGTGACGACTGGCTGGACGGTAGGCACGCGCGCGGGGGAGGGGGCGCCAATGCCACTAGATCCATAGATTTTAAAGGAAAATTTGGGTTTTTATTGTAAAAATAAAATTATTAATCTTTATACTCAGGAAAAAGAATTGATTTTTACCGTTTAGACATTGAATTTAATAAAGATCTATGCTTAAAGGCGATTTTTCAAAAGGATCTAAGTAGAAATATAGATTTCTAGTAGATCAAAGAAAAATTGGCACAGATCCATCATCATGCTCATGAAATATTAGATCTAGGGAACAAAAAGTGATTACCTCTAGATCCTACCCGCCGGATCTAGCGAAGTTCAGAGAAGAAATCCCAATCCGCTTCCTCGCGATTTGTCCGTCGACAAATATTCGGCTCAGCTGACGAGCGTGCTGATAACGTGTTATGAAGGTGACGGCTACTGAACCGTAGCCTTATATTTATAGTAAAAAAATTACTTAATTGGTGGATACCCTAAATACAAGTGGGCTCCACATGGACCTTCAAAAGCTCATTCATAACACTTTTATATTTATTTAATTTTATAATATATATTTTATTTTTAGTTTTAATTTTCAAATTATATTTAAAGAAGAATTAGTTTAAAGAGAAAAATCAAAACCGAACCAGCACCGGTATAGGATCGAAGCAAAATCAAAACCGAACCTGAACCTGACTAGAACTGCAACCGGAACCACTTCCGAACATCATCTTTTGGATGACCCACTTACGTTCTGAATGGTTTGCTTTTTGTCGTTAATTTTTTCGTTACTTCCTCTTTAATGAAATAAATAGTCTACTCCCATGGTATAGAAGTGATAGAAATAAGTTAGTGATATTTATGCAGTCACACAAAATCCTGTGGGAAAAAAAGAAAAGACTTATAAATGTTATAAGCGGGCTTTTGTAGGCCCAATAGTGTATTGGGTATCCACCCATTATGTACCCCTACTTCTATAAATACAGGGCTACGGGGTTCAGTAGTCGCCAAGCTTACAACACGTTATCAGCACGCTCAAAGCCTTGCCGAACCTCTGCCGATGGACGAATCACGACGTGAACGTGCTTCCTTCACCGAACGTCGCTAGATCCGGCGGGTAGTATCTAGATGTAATTTTTATTCCCTAGATCTAAACTTTTATGCGCATACGATTAGATCTAAATGTTTGGATCGATGTTTGATTAGTATAGATCAGATTTTTATCTCAGATCTGCTTGCTAAAGCAACCATTTAATGAAAACTCGACGTTTTTATCAATAAAAATCAAATTTTTATGATGAAAAACGCTGTTTTGAAGACTAAAAATAGATTTTTTTTTCTAATAAAAATCATGTTTTTACCATCTTCTTCCCCAAAAATTTTCAGACACTAGAGGGGATTTTTTCGTCGCAACGTAGCCAGAAGCCACGAACGCACAAATCCCCCTAGCGATCTCCCCCCGCCGCCAGAAGCAGCGTCGTTCCGCTGCCGCTCCGGTTACAGCCCGAGCCGCCACCTGCAGCGACGGCCGGCGCCGCTGCAGGCGGCGGCGCCGGCGACCAGTGATGCTGCTGCCTTCAGCAGCGGCTACCGCCGCCAAACCGCCAGAAGCGGCGGTGGCAGCAATCCCCCCGTGCGTGCGAACGAAACCATAGCTACCAAAGGCGGCAACCCACGCGACAGAAACCCTAGCTGGTTGCACGGGATCGCACGGCAGATCACCTCCAAAACCCCTAACTAGGGTTTGTCCACAAAAATTTTGTTTTTACAAACCCTTTTTCATATTTAATTAAGTTTTTTCTTCGTTAAATTCTGATTAATTTCATGCTTTATATATAATCGCATTTTTGGATTATCTGATTATACGTTTAATAATTAGGAAGATCATACGACTGCTTTGTCGTTAGTTAACTAACCAAACGGTGTATGACGTTGACCAGTGGTCCAATAATTATTAATCGATAAATTTTCATTTCCATTAAAAATGTCTGTGATGATTAATTGTCTGTGATGATTAATTGTCTGCAATGAAATAAAATGCATGCTGCATTTTTCTGCGACGTATGTTTATATTTGTTGTGGTTTTGGATCGGCTAGCTATCATTATTATTTTCCTCGCATTTTTTTCCTTTTTGAGAGAAATTGTAGTGAGGATATAATTGTATAAATTCCAAGACCGGTGCACGTCCCACGAAGATGAAGATCTATTCCAGAAGAATAGGGGCCCCACGAGGGTTCCAGAGTTGTATTTTCTATTTTATGGGACAGTATGGACTTTATTTAAAATGGTGATTAGCCGATCCACACAACAAAAATCTGTGTCTGAAATGCATAATTACTTGTTTTACTTTAAAATATCTAATTATTGCTTATTTTTCACATGCTAGAGATAATGGCTAAAATTACGAGTGTCGACTTTGACGTATTGGATGCTACAGGCAAAAATTATATGAGCTCGCAGTTGGATATAAAATTCCACCTACGCTCACAGGGACTGAGCCATGCCATTGCTGTAGGCGATAAGGTTTCTAATATAGATAAGGCAAAAGCGATTATCTATATCAGACGCCATATTGATCGGACCCTGAAGGCCGAGTACCTCACTGTGGAAGACTCTTATGAGTTATGGACCGCCTTCGAGGATAGATACAAACATCAAAGAGATGTTATCATTCCCCGAGCGCGATATGAATGGGAGAACCTCCGTCTCCAGGACTTTAAGTCCATTGCCGAGTACAACTCGGCACTTTTCAGTATCATCTCATAGCTGAAGTTGTGTGGTGAGAAAGTGATAGAGGAGCGCGTGTTAGAGAATACGTATACATCCTTCCACGAGAAGGATGTTATACTTATGCAGCAATATCATGAACGAACGTTCACGAAATACTTGGAGCTTCTCTCATGCCTTCTGATGGCAGAACAGAATAGAGACCTCCTTCTGGCCACCCATAGCTTGCGCCCTGCTGGTACTGCTCCTGCGCCTGAAGGCACCACATCTCCTCCCAGAAGAAGAGGACCAACTTCAAAGGCATACCCCAGAAGGGCAATGCAATGAAGAAGCAGGCTAGAGGACCCCCTCCAAAGTCCAACAATGAGGGAAAGAAGAAAAATGTGTGGAAGAGAAAAGACAACGGCCAGACATCTGCCCCCAGAAAAGACTGGGAAGATAAATGCCACATATGTGGCATGACTGGACACTGGTCCAGGAATTATCGGATTCCACGCCATCTCCAGGACTTGTATAAAGCTAGCCAGAAGCTAGCCGAAACAAACCTGGTGAAACACGAAGACCTGGTACCAATCAGGTTCATCGCTGAAGACTTCATAAACGATGACCTGCTCGATTGAAGCCTTATCTATTTTCTGCAATGCATTGTAATTGAAATAATTTACTCTCTAGTTGTTTTTTTTTCTAGCATGTTGAATGATTTTTCAGACGTTAAATGATATTTGGTTATCTTTTATGCCTTACACTGCTATGCTTTTTTCTCTCTTAATTTAGATGGATTATAAATGCCTAGTGGACAGTGCCTCTACGCACACGATCCTACAAGATATTTGATTTTTTTCAAAGCATACATAAATACGATGGAACTGTGAATACAATTTCCGATCCGTCGGGAATAATTGAAGGATCGGGGGAAGTACATTTTCTGCTCCCCAACAAAACACAACTACTAATAAAAGATGCTCTTTTCTCCCCTAGCTCTCGCAGAAATCTGTTAAGTTTTAAAGATATCCGTTTAAACGGATACCACCTAGAAACGATGAACAAACAAAACAGAGAATTCTTGTATGTAACGACTCATAAAAATGGTGCTAAAACCATCGTCGAGCGTTTTGAGGGACTCCCGTCGGGTCTCTACCATACAAAGATACAAGCAATGGAAGCCAACACACTTGAGCACCAGAAGTGCGTTAATCGACCAGAATTCCAACTCTGGCACAATAGACTCGGACACCCTGGAAGGGACATGATGTGCCACAGCAAATCCCAATCCCGTGGAATTAACTCGAAAAGCCTGAAGCTACTTCGAAAGGGTGCATTTCCTTGTCCCTCTTGTCACAAAGGGAAATTGATTACGAGACCATCTCCACTTAAGGTGGACTCAGATCTCCCAGCTTCCTAGAGAGAATACATGGAGACATTTGCGGGCCTATTCACCCTGCAAGTGGCCCATTTCGGTACTACATGGTACTGATAGACGCATCTTCCAAATGGTCGTATGTATGCCTCCTGTCCACCCGCAACGTAGCCTTTGCAAAGCTACTGACACAAATCATTAAGTTATGGGCACATTTCCAAGACAACCAGATCAAGAAATTGCGTCTGGATAACGCTGGGGAATTCACATCACAAGTCTTCCTAGACTACTGCCACGCAACTGGCATTGAAGTTGAACATCCTGTAACTCATGTTCACACCCAGAACGGGTTAGCCAAATCTCTTATAAAGAGACTACAATGGATTACTCGTCCATTGTTGATGCAATGCCAGTTGCCGGTGAATGCGTGGGGACATGCCATCTTGCATGCTGCATCGCTAATAAGATTACGACCGTCAGGAAGTCAATCTTATTCTCCAATGCAACTCGCATATGGAACTCCATTGGATATCTCTCACCTGAGGATATTCGAATGCGCTGTATATGTCCGCATAGCACCACCACAGAGGACTAAGATGGGTCCTCAACGTGGAGTGGGTATCTATATAGGATTTGACTCACCATCGATCATTAGATACCTGGAACCCCTAACGGGGGACGCCTTTAAGGCACGTCTAGCAGACTGTGAGTTTAACGAAAGTACCTTTCCCAAACTAGGCATTAACACAAAGAAGCCAGAAGCTTCAAAGACCATCTCATGGGATACCAAAAATTTATCCCATTTTGATCCGCGTACAAACCAATGTGATGAGATCCTGAAGATCCTCCAAATACAGAATACAACTCACATTTTACCGGATAAATTTACTAACAACTAGAAGATTGTCAGATCACACGTCCCTACTGCAAACACGCCAGCTAGGATTGACATACCCAAAATGGATGCAATCCACCTGCAGCAAAAGCGGCCGTACCTCAACAAAAGAGAGGACGATCCACAGGCTCCAAAGATAAAAACCCTCGAAAAAGGAAAAATCCTGGAGTAATGATAACGATACCACCACAGGATGCTGAGCTCAGCCCAGATATCTCTCCCCTCCTAAAACCCCCTGAAGAGGAAAATAAATGAGAAATATCATTAAACTATGTACGTACTGGGGATGTACTGGACAGAAAAAGCACAATCATCGATGAACTTCGCGCTCATTATTGCCAATCATGTCACTGAATACGACGATGAGACCGATCTATGCTCTCTAGCAGAATGTAAATGCAGAGAGGATTGGCCAAAGTGGAACGATGCAATAGGAGTAGAGCTGGACTCACTTTCGAAGCGCAAAGTTTTTGGACATGTAGTCCTAACACCGAAGGGTGTTAAACGTATGTGATATAAATGGGTATTCGTAAGAAAAAGAAATGAAAATAATGAGATCGTACGCTACAAAGCGCGCCTTGTTGCACAAGGCTTTTTCCAACGACCAGGAATAGAGTATGATGATACATATTCCCCGGTCATGGATGCAATCACTTTCCGTTTCACTATTAGCCTAACTACTACGGAAGGCCTGGATATGCAGCTCATGGACGTTGTAACTGCATACCTATATGGAAATATAGATAAGGATATCTATTTGAGACTTCCAGACGGATATAAACTACCGACAAAATGGCAGAAAGACCTCGGGACGTCTATTCTGTCAAACTGCAAAGATCACTGTATGGTCTAAGACAGTCAGGGAGAATGTGGTATAACAGACTCAGTGAATTCCTAGTGCAACAAGGATTCACAACTAATGAAGTCTGCCCTTGCATCTTTATAAGAGCCAAGGGAACATGATTCATAATTATTGCCGTCTACGTAGACGACTTAAACCTCATCGGATCTCCTGAAGAGATAGCTGAGATACCCAAGAGACTCACACAGACTTTTGAGATGAAAGACCTTGGCAAAACGAAGTTCTGCCTAGGCTTACAAATCGAACACCTAAGCGGAGGAATCATGTTACACCAATCCACCTTTACAAAAAAGTTGCTGAAAAACTTCCTTATGGACAAATGTAATCCGCTTAGTACACCAATGGTTGTCAGATCATTGGATATTAATACGGACCCCTTCCGGCCGCTGGAAGAGGGAGAGTAAGCACTATGGCCCGAAGTACCCTACCTGAGTGCAATTGAAGCACTCCTATATCTGGCAAACTGCACGCGTCCCGATATAGCGTTCGCAGTTAATCTACTAGCCAGATACAGTTCAGTGCCCTCAAAGCGACACTGGAACGGAGTGAAGCGCCTTCTGCGCTACCTCCAAGGGTCAGTTGACCTGGGACTATACTTCAAGAAAGGTGTATCCTCCAACTTAGTTGGTTATGCAGATGCAGGATACAGATCTGGCCCGCACACCGCAAAGTCCCAGACCGTTTTCGTATTAACCTACGGTGGAACAGCCATCTCATGGAGATCTGTGAAGCAGACTTCAACAGCAACCTCATCCAACCACTCCGAGCTTATTGCAATCCACGAAGCTAGGTGAGAATGCTTTTGGCTTCGTTCAGCAATCCACCACATCCTCGTGACTACCGGCATGAAGACGGGAGATCTTGGACCAACCACCATGTACGAAGACAATGCTGCCTGCATAGCTCAACTACGAGGTGGCTACATCAAAGGTGACAAGACGAAGCACATTTCCCCTAAGCTCTTCTGGACGCATGAACAACAAGTAGACAACTAGATCGACATCCAGCAGATCCAGTCCTGCAACAACCTGGCAGATCTATTTATTAAAGCTTTACCTCGATGTACCTTTAAAAAACTTGTATTAGGAATTGTGATGAGACAGTTGAAAGATCTACAAGCCTGAAGCTTGTACGCAACAGGGAGAATTAATGTTGTGTTGTACTCTTTTTCACTTGGCTATTGGTTTTTCCCACCGGGTTTTCCATAGCTAAAGGTTTTAACGAGGTAAACACATCAACTCTGGATCCAGAAGTATCCACCTCTGATGATATCCATCGATCAGTGGAAGTTATAGAGACTTGTACTCTTTTCCTTTAGCCACTGGTTTTTCCCACTGGGTTTTCCATGGCAAAAGGTTTTAACGAGACAAGACTCTTAACATAGGATCCAGAAATATCCATACCCACATGGTCAGATAAGCTCTATGAACCCTGAAGTGCTCATGTATGGCTTACAACAATGGATGGATAAGGGGAAGTGTTATAAGCGGGATTTTGTAGGCCCATTAGTGTATTGGGTATCCACCCATTATGTAACCATACTTCTATAAATACAGGGCTACGGGATTCTGTAGTGGCCAAGCTTACAACAATAAAAAATATTAAGTAAACGATACGACGATGCTAAAATAAAAGTGTATGAAATCTACTCACAGGACTAATTAACCAGCAAAGCAAGTTGCTGCCTGCCCCAGCTAATATACGGATTAAAATTAACTAAAATAATCGCACGCCTGATGCATGATCTCTTGCTTATGTAATGGCGCAGACGCCGTTTTCTTGCAGGCTGAGGCTAATGCGATAATTAAGCACGCCCTACTCTTGTGTACCGTGGGAAATGACAAGATGCAACGACACCCTACTAATCAATTTAAGCTTATATTTCAAAGTCATCAGCCGCAAACTTAATTATTTGCAACTATACGCTTCGTTCATCACTGCTGACGATATTTACTTTGCTGCCCAGCTGACCCAATAGAATAAGATCACTTGCAAAATTGTAATCAATCAAAGTTGAACTGCACCTTCTCGCAACTTCGGATCGACCTTTGCCTCCAAATACATTTATTTATAAATAATTACTTCTTGGGCTGACTATAAGTTGCCGCAACACAAAATCTAATTAGTAGTATTGCAAACAATGAATTTGTATGCATGGAAACTGTATTAATCTTATAAGTTGCCGCAACACAAAATCTTAGTAGTAGTATTGCAAACAATGAATTTGTATGCATGGAAACTCTATTAATCTTTGCACTGATGTTCTTCGACCTTATCCTGAAATGACAACATCAAATATCGGTCCATCATCCAAAATTATCATCAATGAATGTGTTTGTGTGGAAACTAGTTGCTTCTGCAACCTTTTTTATGCATAAAACTCATTTTGTGTTAGGTTGGTATCATCTTTGATAGGCCGTTGACCGCCTTCATACTTGATAGGGTTGAAGCTTCCATGTGTATGTAGAAGCAATCTATGCAAATACACTTGGGGTTGGGAAAAGTGTGGGGAATAAAGGAATCAAGAGAGAGAAAATTTTTGTTTTGTGTTCTTTTGGATGAGAAAGTGGAAGGAGAAAGTGGAGGAGAAATGAATTCCTCAAGAAATCCCTCATTTTAGTTTCTTTTTAGAGGGGAATAGCGAGGAAAAGAGGTTTTGGGAATCCCTTTACGCTGGGAAAGCAAAAGAACGGGTTTGGGGAATCCCAATCGGTTTTCCCCCAAAACACTGTTCACAACAGTGAAAAAAGTGGGATTCCCCTCGTTTACACTCAAAAGAACAGGCCCTTAAACTTGTCAATACCAGCCAATGCCTTTTTTACTATTCCAAACAGATTTTCAAGCCTCGTGGTTCTTCGGATATTTATGTTGAAAAATATGACACAAAAGACCAAAAGTATCCTAAGATAAATATAGGATTTATGAGAATTTTTAGAGATTTTTTCGGAGTCTGAAACAATGTTTTATTGAAGCCCAAAAGTGGATTTTAATCAAAGCCCATATATATGAATAGTAACTCATTACTGTTCGACCCGCGGGCATGGGTGCGGCCCGCTCACGGGCATGCAGCACAAGTGCGCTTGGGGAGCGGCTACACGCTCAGGTGAAGGTTTTGGATTTTGAATCTGACTCGGAATCATATTTCCAGATCCATTAGTATTTATACAGTGTTTAGGCTTGGGATTTGATGTGATTCTTGTGAGGTTTTCGTTGGAATTTCATGTACAAATTTGCAGCTACATGTGGAAAATACACAAGGCAAACTAAGGGCCAAGGAAGGGTTGTTTTAAACATTTTTTCCATTGTTTTCTTCTTCGATTCCTTAGCAGGTTTGATTATTCCCTTGAACCAAATGCAATAACGTGTAATCCAAGGATATTAAAGCATTAGTGATCTCTTCAACTGGACGTACACCAAGTTTTGAATGGAACCTGTTACGCCTATTTGGCCGAAGCCCGAAAGACACGAGCCCTGGAACCCGACTGCTGATCGGAAGCCCATCTGCGCGATCAGGCCCGCCCGACAAGGCCCTTAGAGGACCCCCGAACATCAATTCGACCCGGCCCCGATAACGCGCAAGCCACTCGCCCACTCCAGCGATAACCGTTCCCCCAGGCCAGCTACCACTTAATGGCCGTTATGGGGAGGTGCTGGGATGGAGCAGGGAGCGGCGATGGAGAGGCGGATTGAGGGGGCACGATTGGGGGCAGACGAGGGACGTGAGTCATGGGTAATCACGACGGGAGGTCTATAAAAGGGCTAGACGGACGGCTGGACAAGGGACCGCATCTCAGGTAACTAAAACCTAAGGTACTCCATCAACGACCTAGTTCCCCCATTTCATCTCCTTCCTCCCCCGCTCGTGCCGGAGGACGTCGTTCCGATCTCCTCTCGAGTCGAACCGTCTCCGCCGAGCCTCCTCTTTCAGATCATCATCTGACTTAGGCATCGGAGGGGATTTGGCCGGAACCAAGGTCCGGCCCCCCTGACGAGTGTTCTCGTCTGTTCAGGAGGAACGTCAGATCCACGGGCTGAGGCTTCCCCTCCGCCCCACGCCGGCCGCGCATCAAGCAAGACCGAGGCTACCCCTCGTCGTCCGACCGACCGAGGCCGAGCACGTTCATCCGAGCAGAGGCTTCCCCTCCGCTCACGAGGGGCCGAGGCTACCCCTCATCGTCTGACCGTCCGAGGCCGAGCATCTCACACCGGGCCGAGGCTTCTCCTCAGCCCCATTGAGGCGAGGATCCAGACCCAGCCCAGCTGACGTGCTCCACGTCGTCTGCAACTCCGATTCGCGTCGCGTCTGCACGGGCTCGACGCACCCGAGGGACCCAAGTCGGCCCCTTGACCACGTTGACCGGGTAGTCCACGGTCAACGCTTTTGTAGTGAGAAAACACTCTGAAACATCTGGCGCCGTCTGTGGGAACGAACTATCCCACGAAAAACAAACCACACCTGCAATGACACTGCTTCACCCATCACGTCGAAGGGAGAGCAAGGCCCAGGCGCGAAGCGACAGGGCCCGCCATCATTGGCAAGAGTGGGCCCGGGCCCAGCGCGAGGAGGACCGTGAGGAGAGGGCCAAGAAACCCTCACCGGCCCTACCGGTCGGGAGGCCGAGCACGACTGTAGCAGCGCGCAGGTCGGACGTAGCTTTGGTGGTGTCGGTGATCATCGACACAACCATGGTACGGCGGCTGCTCATCGACACCGACAGCTCCTGCGACGTCCTCTTCATGTCAACCCTGGAGAAGATGGGGCGGCGGAAGGAAGACTTGCAACCTCGCTCGGGTCCCGTGGTAGGGTTCACAGGACATTCCACCCCCATCATCGGCACGATCCATCTCCCGGTAACACTCGGAGGCCCACCAGACTCGGTGACCCTGGCGATAGAATTTATCGTATTGGGGATCGGGTCGGAGTACAACGGAATCATCGGCCGACCCCTTCTCAACGCCATCGGCGCAGTTGTCTCAACCCTCCATCAGACTATCAAGTTCCGAACGCCCAGGGGGATGGGGCAGGTCGAAGGCGACGCGGGGAGACCGAGTACCTGCTACCAACTGGAGGAGGAAGGGCCCGAAGATCGTCTAGTCGACCGGATGGCCGCGCTCGACTTAAGGGGCGGGCCGAGACCCACCCCTGCGGAGGAACAAGAGCAGATCCCGGTCACGGACGTCGAGGGCAGGTTCGTCTCAATCGGGAGAGGGCTAAGCCACGACCTGAGGAGCCAACTGGTCGAGTGCCTGGAGGCGAACCTAGACGTCTTTGCTTGGTCACCAGAGGACATGCCCGGCGTAGATCCCCAGGTGATCGTCCACCAGATCAACGCCGACCCCAACTTCAAGTCGGTTAGGCAGAAGAAGCGGAACCTGGGTGGCAAGAAGATGAAGGCGGCCTCCGAGGAGGTAGAGCGTCTCCTCGACGCCGGCTTCATACGAGAAGTCTGGTACCCGGAGTGGCTATCGAACGTGGTGATGGTCAGGAAACCCAACGGAAAGTGGCGAATGTGCTTGGACTTCAGTGACCTCAACAAAGCCTGTCCCAAGGACAGCTACCCCCTGCCGCGCATTGACCACCTTTTGGACAACGCCTCGGGGTACGAGATGCTTAGCTTCATGGACGCCTACTCAGGGTACAATCAAGTCCAGATGGATCCCTGGGACGAAGAGATGACGGCCTTCACGACGGACCGGGGAACATACTGCTACAAGAAGATGCCCTTTGGCTTGAAGAATGCAGGGGCCACCTACCAGAGAATGGTCAACAAGGTTTTTTGCTCCCAGATCGGGAGGAACCTGGAGGTCTACGTCGACGACATGCTTGTCAAGTCGAGAAAGCCGGAGGACCATATCGCCGACCTCCGTGAAACCTTCGAGCGGTTGCAGCGACACAACATCCGACTCAACCCCACAAAGTGCACGTTCGGGGTAAGATCTGGCAAATTCTTGGGATTTATGATAACTAACCGTGGCATTGAAGCTAATCCTGACAAGATCGAGGCATTGATCAACATGCGGGAGCCGACGACGATCAAAGAACTGCAGAGGCTGAATGGGCGTATCGCGGCCTTGGGGCGATTCCTATCCAAATCGGCGGAAAGATCGCTCCCCTTCTTCAAAGTTCTGAGGAAAGCGATCACGGAACCATCAGACAACAGAAAGGCGATACTATGGGACGAAGACTGCTCCAGAGCGTTCGCGGATCTCAAGGAGTACCTCGGCAGCCCGCCTCTCCTGTCCAAGCCACGAGAAGGGGAGTCGCTAAGCCTTTACCTGGCACGCGCGGAGGAAGCAGTGAGCTCGGTGCTAATCAGGGAAGACGGTGGGGTGCAGTGGCCGGTGTACTACACGAGCCGGATCTTGAAGGGGGCGGAGGTGCGTTACTCGCCCATGGAGAAACTGGCGTACGCCCTCGTTCTCTCAGCGCGAAGGCTCAGGCCCTATTTCCAAGCCCACACCATACTGGTCTTGACCGACTCACAACTGGAGCAGAATTTCAAGAGATTCGATCGAATGGGAAGGATGCTAAACTGGGGGGTGGAATTGAGCGAGTTCGACCTCCGATTCAAACCGCGCACGGCCATCAAAGGGCAGGCCTTGGCCGACTTCATCACTGAATGCACAACGGAAGGAGAACACCCCCCGGAGGAAGAAGGCCCAACAACGGTAATTGCCCAGCCCTTGTCTTTTCTTTCGGCTAACCACCTCCAGTCAGGAGTCCCAGGAGCATGGATAGTCCATGTGGACGGATCGGCAACACAGTCAGGAGGCGGGGCTGGGATCGCGATCCGATCTCCGGAAGGGAACATCGTGGAATACGCGTTGCGGTTCGAGTTCCCGGCCACCAACAACGTGGCGGAGTACGAAGCGGTGATCAACGGCCTGAGGCTAGCCCTGGAGCTCGAGGCTGAGTCCGTGCGCCTCCTCAGCGACTCGAAGCTCATTGTCAACCAGCTTCTGGGAAGTTACGAGGCGCGGGAGGAAGCAATGCAGAGGTATCTCGCCGTCGCCAAAGCGGCGTTGTCCAGGTTCAGAAACGCGGAAGTCTTGCATCTCCCACGATCGGAGAACGCACGGGCAGACGCATTGTCGAAGCTAGCCTCGTCCTCGACCAAGGAGCTAGGCCGCACCATCTATGTGGAGAACCTACAGTCCCCCAGCACGGAAGAGCGGGAGGTGATGGAGATCGACCAAGATCCCACCTGGATGGACCCGATCATACGGTACCTCACTCGTGGGGAGGTGCCGACGGACTGGGACGAGCATCGGACCCTGGAGAGGAAGGCGCTCCGATACGTGATCCATGAGGGGACGCTCTACCGGAGACGCTGGACGAAGGCGGATGTCCTCCCATACCTGAAATGCATCGGACCGCAGGAAGCCGACTACGTCATACGGGAGATTCACGAAGGGATCTGTGGAAATCACCACGGGGGCAAGGTGGTCGCACAGAAGATCTTGAGGCAGGGATACTACTGGCCGACCCTGGTCCAAGACGCAACAAACTACGTCCAAAAGTGCCAAGAATGTCAGAGGTATGCCAACCACACCTCAACTCCCCCGTCGGAGCTCATCCCTATCGTGAGCCCCATCCCCTTTGCGAAATGGGGGCTCGACATCCTCGGACCATTTAAGCCGGGTCGGGGGCAGCGGAAGTATCTGATTGTGGCGGTGGACTACTTTACCAAGTGGATCGAGGCTGAACCATTGGCCACAATCATTTGGAAGAAAGCGAAAAGCTTCGTTTGGAATTCCATCATCTCCAGATTCGGAGTACCACGGGCCATCGTCACAGACAACGGGAAATAGTTCGACTCCGCGGGGTTCAAAGACTTTTGCGCGGAATGGGGGATCAAGCTCCTCTTCGCCTCTGTAGCGCACCCCCAGACCAACGGAATGGCGGAAGCAGCCAACAAATGCATCATAGAGCCCCTCCGAAAGAAAGTGAAGGACGCCGAAGGAAACTGGCCAGAAGAGCTCCCCGGGATACTCTGGTCATACCGGACGACCCAAAGGAGGCCACCGGTGAAACCCCGTTCATGCTTGCCTACGGGGCCGAGGCGGTGGTACCAGTCGAATTGGGTGAAGAATCTCTCCGCCTCAAGTGCTTTGACGAAGACAGGAACTCGCAAGGTTTGGAGCTCGGTCTGGAGCTCCTCGGCGAGCAGCGGGAGCAAGCCTTAGCCACCATCATCCGCCAGAAGCAGAAGGTGGCCCGATACTACAATACTCGGGTCAGGGGAAGAAGCTTCCACCTTGGGGACCTGGTCCTCCAGAAAGCAGGCTTCAACCCGGATACTGCTCGCAAAGGGAAGCTCGCGGCTAAATGGGAGGGACCCTACAAAGTCATCGAGGTCCTCGGACCCGCAACCTACCGTCTAGCCAATATGGAGGGGAGGATTCTCACTCACGCCTGGAATACGGAACACTTACGCAAGTACTTTCAATAAATGTATGGTTTTCTACGTAATAAATTTATTTAAGTTCGTTCCTTTCCAGATAAGCAAAAAAATGTACAGAGAGACGCACGAAGAGGCCGAGGGGCATTCCCCTCCCTCATTCATCTCCAGGGGCACCCGTGGAGCCATAGGCTGGCTGTCCACTTGGGCCGCCCCCCACGCTCCGTTCGCCATCAGAGTGCATCCGGAGATCCTCGAAGTTGACTCCCGAGAGCGGGAACTTCTTCCAGATCTCGGATTGACACCGGGCGAAGCCCTTCTCGAACGCCTCAGCCAAGGCGGACTCAACGAAGGAGGTGGCATACTCATCCACGGCGTCTTGGGCGATCCGGGATGGATCCACCTCCTCAAGCCCACGCACCCGAGCCTCTAAGGTCTCGATCTGGCGTTGGTGCTCCGCCCTCTCCATCTCGATCTCCCGGGATCTCTCACCGAGTTGAGCAAGGAGAGCCCTCACCTGCTCCTCCGCCGCCTCCAGACGATCGGAGAGCTCCAGGGCCTCGGGGGTAGCAACGGAGACGGGGATCTTGTCGGCTCCCCCAGACGTGTCGGCATCTCCCAAAAGCTTGGCGACCCGCGCCTCGGCCTCTGACTTTGTAGTCAAAGCCAAGGCTCTCTCCCGGTCCGCCTCTTCCAAGGCAGAGGACAGCTCAGTTACGCGGGTCTCCAAGGACATGACCCGCACTTCCTCTAACTGACCTGCCTCCCCCTCATCACCGTGGACCTCAAGATCTCGCCCGGCGTCGGACCTGGCCTTAGGAAGCGTCGCAAACTGGCGCCTCATCGAAAGACCCACCGAGGACAACTGCTCCAAGACAACAAAAGGTAAGACGGCGAAAGCGGCTAGAGGGAGGAAAAGCAGAGACACTCTACCTGTTGGCCGGCCTGAATCACGAAGGTGGCCAAACAGTCACCTCTGACTCCATCCAGCGCAGCCCGATCAGGAGGGAGGCAGCTGTTCTCGGCCACTCGTGCGACAGCTCCGCGGCTCAAAAACACCGATTCCTTCTCCCCCACCGGGAAGCGTGGATGAAGAAGGCCTTCCCCTGACGAAGGAAACTCGCCTGGGTCGGAGCGGAACGTGCCTAGATACCGATCGTAGGCATCAGGGAGAGAACCGCCCGGGAGAGGCGAAGGGCCAACCCAGGGCCAGGCAACCTCAACGGGGGCAGGCCGGTGCTGATCGATGGGCGGCGGGACGTCAACTTCCTTGGACCCCTCGCGAACCCTCTTGGAAGACTCCAACAAGGGGATGGAGGGAGATGGCCCCGTCTTCCTTTTGGAGCCAACAGCCGAGGTCACGGCCCGCTGCTTCTTCCGGACCTCCAACACATGATCCCTCTTACGCGGGTCCAGATCTGGGGCCTGCACGTGAGGGCTGGCGGGAGAAGAACCGAGAGGGAATCCACCTGCACCCAAAGAAGGAGTAAGAGGCCGAGAAGACCCCGAGCAACCTCGAATGGCGAATATTCGGAGAGCTTACCCAAGGGCCACACCGTCTTGCGCAAGTTATGGGTGCTGAAGAGGACGTCGACCGTCCGCTCCCTCGAGGGAATCGCTAGCAGGGCCTTCGCCGCCTGCAGCTCGACGACAGTCGGCTCACCCAGATCGAGGATGACCGCGCCGTCCACTCCCCATCGAACCGGGAAAGGTACACACGACGGGAACACGACAAATACATACTCCCCCTACCAATGTTTCAGGGAGCTCGGCAGCCCCAACACGAGGCTCATCTTCGGGCGGGCGCTGATGTAAATCCACGCCCCCGACTGGTGATGACTCATGCGGTAGAACTGGGCGAAGAGACGGAGGGAGGGCACCATTCCCCTCAGCATGCAGATGACGACGAACCGACGAGGAACCCGACGGCGT
This sequence comes from Scilla litardierei, assembly GCA_030789695.1. Lineage (NCBI taxonomy): Eukaryota > Viridiplantae > Streptophyta > Magnoliopsida > Asparagales > Asparagaceae > Scilla > Scilla litardierei. The sequence goes on from JAULAV010007825.1 coordinate 190,466, forward strand.
TGGGGTAGAATTGGCACAAGCCCACGCGGTGGGCTTGAAGGAATTCGATGATAAAGGGGTAGAGCGGGAAACGGAGCCCGAAGCGGAAGCACTTCTCGTATACTCCTACCTCGTTGGGACCAGGAAGGCAGATCCGCTCGTCGGACCCAAGAGCACGAGCCGAGTAAGGCGGAAGCAGGTAGGCGGAGCGCATGCTCCTGATGGCGGTGGCACAGACCGACGAAGGCCACGCTAAGACCTCTAGGGGCACCCCTGAAAGTTCGCCACCGTGCCGACGAATCACCGAAGGAGGACTACCCACCAGGCTAGGAGTGACGTCATGCTCCAGCCGACCCGAACCAGTGGCAGAGGAAGACGACATGGGGTAGAGCTCAGGCAGGATCAAGATCAACACAGAGAAGAAAATAACGGGATGGCTGCTCACAACCCACCCGGCTTCTCTACCTAAGATGACCCCGCGAGCGGTGGAGATAAACCCGCAGTTACACGTGGCAGCATCAGGGGACCGACGACGCTTCGGAACCCACGCCTTAAACGTATCGAACGGACCAACTCATGATGACGACCAATTAATGAGTCGGCATCGATTGACGAGCCTGTCGAAATCGGCGGAAGTCACATCAGCCGAGCCGAACCGGCCGAGGCTGATCGACCCGACCAATGGGGGCAATTGTTACGCCTATTTGGCCGAAGCCCGAAAGACACGAGCCCAGAAACCTGACTGCTGATCGGAAGCCCATCTGCGCAATCAGGCCCGCCCGACAAGGCCCCTTAGAGGACCCCCAAACATCAATTCGACCCGGCCCCGATAACGTGCAAGCCACTCGCCCACTCTAGCGATAACCGTTCCCCCAGGCCCGCTACCACTTAATGGCCGTTATGGGGAGGTGCTGGGATGGCGCAGGGAGCGGCGATGGAGAGGCGGATTGAGGGGACACGATTGGGGGCGGACGAGGGACGTGAGTCGTGGGTAATCACGACAGGAGGTCTATAAAAGGGCTAGACGGACGACTGGACAAGGGACCGCATCTCAGGTAACTAAAACCTAAGGTACTCCATCAACGACCTAGTTCCCCCATTTCATCTCCTTCCTCCCCCACTCGTGCCGGAGGACGTCGTTCCGATCTCCTCTCGAGTCGAACCGTCTCCGCCGAGCCTCCTCTTTCAGATCATCATCTGACTTAGGCATCGGAGGGGATTTGGCCGGAACCAAGGTCTGGCCCCCCTGACGAGTGTTCTCGTCTGTTCAGAAGGAACGTCAGATCCACGGGCTGAGGCTTCCCCTCCGCCCCACGCCGGCCGCACATCAAGCAAGACGACCGAGGCTACCCCTCGTCGTCTGACCGACCGAGGCCGAGCACGTTCATCCGAGCCAAGGCTTCCCCTCCGCTCACGAGGCGCCGAGGCTACCCCTCGTCGTCCGACCGTCCGAGGCCGAGCATCTCACACCGGGCCGAGGCTTCCCCTCAGCCACCTTGAGGCCGAGGATCCAGACCCGGCCCAGCTGACGTGCTCCACGTCGTCTGCAACTCTGATTCGCGTCGCGTCTGCACGGGCTCGACACACCCGAGGGACCCAAGTCGGCCCCTTGACCACGTTGACCGGGTAGTCCACGGTCAACGCTTTTGTAGTGAGAAAACACTCTGAAACAGAACCAATATAAATTTTGGTGTCAGGTGCGTGTTATCGTTGTTTTTGCATTATTTTCATATATATTGTTGTGTTATGGGTTTTATAGAGAATGTCATTAGCTTTGTTCGTTGGTCCAATGATATTGGAATTTTGCAGGGGTGATTGCTTTCTTGATAAGCATATCAATGGGGCATAGCATGAACCAATGAGAGGTGATCCCAATCACCCCTGCCAATAGGTATTTGAACATAACAATTGGTATCATAGCATAACAATTGTATCGGAGCAAGGTTTATGAACAAGTCCAAGGCAATGACAGAGAGCTTTTCTACAAAAGGTGGAGCAAACGGAAAAGCAATTAGTTTGAGTTCGAATACAGGTGCTCGTATGCGATGGTTAGAGGAGCGCAGTACTAAAGTAAAAATTTTGTAAAAATTTTGTTGACATTGGAAACTTTGAGATATACAGTAAAGATGAAGTCAATCTTGACGAAAGATCATGTCCACATGGTGGTGTATAACACAAAGAGTTTAACGACGGATAACTCGAAAAGAGAGAAGATGGAGATGGAGAATTCATCGATGACAACTATCTAGCTCAATTTATCGGATGATGTGATTTATCAGGTGTCCGAGGAGACTATGGCCAACTGTTAATGGGAAAAGCTCGAGAAGGTTTATCTAATAAAATCGCTCACTAACAGGCTACTATTACTGAAGACTTTCTTTACATTCAAGATGTGAGACGGGACCTCATTGAAGGACCACCTCAATAGCTTTAATGGTTTACTTATGAAGATTAGGGCCATTGGATTGACTGTAAAGGCAAAGCACGAGGAGATGATCCTACTCACATCGTTCCTACAGTGATACATGGCATTTGTCAACACTATGGTCTATAGTTGGAATACTCTTAGACTTGATGAGATAAAGGTGGGACTCTACAATAAGGAGTTGAGAGATCAGATGGGCAGGAGTTGGTTTGAGTGGAAGACATTCAAACAACCAGGTCCTACTTGATTCGGGGCAAAGCAATGTGTGAGGTGGTAAAAGGAGAAGATCGAGATCGAGGACTAGAGGCATGATGTGCTATATATGCAAGGAACCTGAACATTAGAAAAGAGAATATCTAGAGAGGATAAACAATGACAATGAGCATATGCCACGATTCTTGTCAGGTACAATTGTGCAGACGAAGGAGGTAATGAGTGAGCCGGCCTACGATGTGCTTACAACATGCTTATCAGATATTGAAAATCAGGCTTGGGTCATGGATTCAGGAGTGTCGTTCTACATGATGCAAAATAGAGAGTGTTTTTATACCTAGGAAGGAGGATGGATCAGTCTTTAAAAGCAAGAATGGCACGTGTAAGGCTGTTGGAATTGGCTCAGTGAGAATCAGGATGTTCAATGGCATGGTGCAGACACTGACTAATGTGTGACATGTTCTAGAGTAGAGGAATTCACAGGTTTCATGAGGGTGTTAGATTTAATGTGTCAAGGTTATGATAGAGAAGGAAGTTCTAATAATATCGAAGTGATCGATGGTGTTAACGAGAGGTGAAAAAATCATGGATTTATATCTGCTGAATGGTGCGATGATCATCGGATATTCCAGTATCGGAGTTGAGAGTTCACCTGAGACTGATTCAACCATGATGTGACATCTCAAACTTGGACATGTCATGGAGAAAATCTTGGAGGCTTTGAGAAAGCATGGTATGATCAAATGGGTGAACTTCAAGGAGTTGGAATTTTACGACAATTGTGTGTATGGTAAGCAGACAAATGTTAGTTTCGATGAGGGGAAGCATGACATAAAAGAAATTCTTGATTATGTTCACACTGACATTTGGGATCTTGCACTAGTTCACTCTCTAGGTGGAGTTTATTATTTCATATCATTCATCAATGATTTCACCAAAAAAATTTGGGTGTATGTGAAGAAGAAAAATTCGAAGTCATTTGAGAAGTTCAAGGCGTGAAGACCCTTGTAGAGAGTTAAACATGGAAGAGGCTGAAAGTACTGAGATTCTACAATGGTGACGAGTTTACTTCTGCTATATTTAACGAATTTCTTAAGTAGGTACCAAATTTTATAAGGAGCAGTGAATAAAGAGGCACTTCACTACACCAGGAGATCGACAGTCGAATAAAGTTGCGGAGAGGATGAATAAAACACCTTTAGAGAAGGTAAGATGTCTCAGATTTACATAAGATTTGTCGAAGGGATTTTGGGTCCAAGTCATATAGACTGCAGATTATTTGGTAAGTAGAATTCCCTCTTCATCTATCGACATGAATATTCTAGATAAGGTTTAAACAGGAAATCCAGTGAATCTAGATTATCTTCGGGTATTTGGATGTCCAGTTTATGTTCACGATGAAGGTGACTAGTCCGGCACCAAGGTGAAGAAATGTGTCATGTTAGGATACATGCGTTTGTTATTGCATAACCCCTAGGTATGTTTTGATGAGAAGCAAACAATTAGCGTTACTAATGATGATTTGTGAGTATAGATAATTAAGTCAACATGGTTATCCAATCCACTCAAGCACACAAGAATTGATGATTTGGAGACAAAGCTTGAAGATTATAGAGTCAATGGATTTAGAGCTCCACTTGAAGATTATAAGGTCATCCAAGGACTTATAGTGTGCAAAGCTTCTCAAGACTAGTTGATGGGCCAAAGAATGCATCAAGACTCCAAATATTGTGTGAATAATGCATTTATTTTGTAACTTGTGTTAGAATGTTAAAGTTGTTAAGTTGAAGTTTACACACACTAAGAAAAATGTTTTTAACTGAAGAAAAATGTTTGTACTGTCTTAAAATATTTTGAAAATACTTTAAAATCATTTAGACAGTGTATCGTTTAGTTTTCTAATACATTTCTACGTATGAGAAGACTAGTCGACTTATGGTAAGACAGGAGTCCGTCAGTTTGCAATTGGTTGCTTTAGGGAGTTTTTGGATCTTGCAGAAAGTCAACTCCTATTGTTTAGGATGTCGACTTGTGATCTGGGAGTCGACCATTGAATGTAGTAGAGTCGACTCGCTGTCCTCAACAGCTCAATTGACTTAATCTTTGACTAGCCGTTGGAGAGAATGTGGAAGGCAAAATTGGAAATATATTTTGTGCAGGTTTTCTTCTTATAAAGAGAATGGTGGCTGAAGTGTTTTGTATCATGCATTGAACAATTTTAAAGCTATTTTCAAGTGCTTTAAAGCTCTCTCTAAGCTCTCCAAAGTTTTCTTAAGGCCATTGTTTTAAAATCTCTCAAGGCTTTTAAGCATTCTTTGTTTTCTTGACCTTACTAATTGTGATTCCCTCCAGCTTAATCTTGACTTCTTTGATATCACAATTAGAGTTTTCTTTAGCCACACACGCATACTTAAAGCTTCAATCTTGGTGGCTATATGAAGGTTGTAACTCTTTCTTCAAAAGTGTAATTGAAATCTCCACAAGGATGTGGTGGTAAGTAATTGGTATTTGTTGGAAAAGCCTCTTGTGTGAGGTCCTCACTTGGTAAAGTTGGCATTGTAATTGGAAAGTCCTCTTAGTGGAGAAGAGACAAGCCCTCAAGTTGTTGAGGCAAGTTGCTCTCTTGTTGAGAGTTGGATAGTGGATGTTGGACTAGCCTAAGGAGTGGGTGAACACGGTAAAAATTAAGTGTGCTTAGCTATTGTCTCTCACTCTCAATTTTTCTATATTTGCATATTGTTAAATTCTATTGTGCTTATCTCTTTCGTTGCAAATATTTGAGTTTGTTGATTAAGATCCAAGTTAGGTAATACTAGTTTGAATCTTAGGCATTCATAAAGGGATTAGTTTTAATTTGTGATTATTTTCAGATAACCCTATTCACCCCCCTCTAGTGTTTGCTTGCCATCTACAGAATCTTTTAACACGTGGTATCAGAGCAAAGGTTGATAAAATGGCGTTAACAAGGAGAGAACAAATGTTTGGATTCAGCCAAAGCTTGAACGCTTCTCCTTTCGGTGGAACCATCCATCCATTTTGAACACTCCTCCTTTCAATGGAATTTTTCCAACAAGAGCCCTATGAAGTGCCAATTACTCCTAGAGTAACTTGGACATTTGATCAAAACGAGGCCTACTCATTGAACCAAAAGGTAATGCACTTACTTTATATTAGTTTATAAGATATTGTGTTAAGTGATTTTGAAGAAGCCATCACCTCCCACTAAATCTTGAGAATCTTGCAGGAAAAAGTATGGAGAACCTATATAGACTCAACCACCAGAAGCAAACAATCAAGAAAACACCAACATTGAGTTGTGCTTGATGGCACACCAAAATGATGATGAGGTATATGATTCTAACTCCTCAGATAATGATAGTGATAATCATAATAGTGAATTTGTTATATAAAGACCATGCTAATTAAATTAAAGAAGAATTATAAAAAGTTAGAAGATAGTCATAGTGCTTTGATTATTGATGATCATGATAAGGTTAAAACTAAGTATGATGTTTTATTACATGATTATGAATCTTTGAAAAATGAGCATGCTATTTCTATTTCGAGTTTGAAAAAGGGAGAATGGAGTTTTCCACTAGTGGAGCAGTCATCCCAAAGATCGACAGAACCGACTCTCCCTTCCCGACAATAAATAGAGGCTAATGAGGTTCGCCTCGAACAGGTCCCGAACAACGAGATGAGAGCTGATTCAGCATCAGGACTCGATCGAACTTCAAGGGAATGGGGCCGACCAAGGGAGCAGATGGGTCAATACCGCCCTATGGCCATTTATCCAGAGGAGGAGCCACAGGGGTCTCAACCGTCTCTCGAGGATCGAGGGGGCCACCTCCGGACCGTTCTCCATGAGTGGAAGGGGAGGGTTCGTTTCCACGACCCTCCTTTTTTTCGAGTTCTCCCCTTTGTAGGAGGGAGGACATCGTTTCTTGCTGACAACCTCGGTAGGCTCGAGAGCCACAACAGCGTCAACACCCTCCACCATCGAAGGCTTTGAAACACTGGTGGAGGCAATGGGCAGGACAGATCGAGCGATAGCTCTACTCGAAATCTCCCTCGATGAGGCACAGAAGAATGACCATGAGATCCGCCTGACCTCACCTCCCTCGGAGGAGGAGCTTTGACTAAGGGGAAGGGGGACTGAGCACTCGATCCCTCAGTGATTTATTTCTTCATGCGCTATTCTTTCCAGATTTGACCTAGTCCAAGGTACACGCTTCTGTGAGCTCCACCAGTCATATCTGCCAACAATGAATATAATTATCATAAGTGGTTACAATGAGGACACAAGAGCAGTATGCATTACCCGGACTCCACAAAATGGTCTTCAGTCGATGGCCATCCAACACATATGAAGTCGACCTCTCATGCCTCAGTCGGCTCAAAAGACGTTCATCTGCCTCGACCTCTCCTGGTGATAACATGGCCTCGACCTCTTCTGATACTAACCTGGACTCTTCAGCGATATCAGGACTCGGAGAACTCCAACAATTAAGTATCGGTCCTAAGTCAGGGAGAACAACAAACACGAAAGTGTCTTCCCAACTATGGTCAGAAAGCGGGATATCGTAGATTAGCCTCTTCGACGGGCAAGCCACGGTGTAATACCACACATTGTGAAGGTCGACTATTATCTGGAAGAAGTACTTAAACAGCCAAATGGATGGCCGAACCCCACAAAATCCACAAAGCATGACGAAACAGTTCAGGGGAGGAATGGCTTGAGGTGCAAGTTGATAGAGAGAAAATCCCGAAGAGCATAGGATCTCTATGATAATGGGGTGAAGAGGAAAGTGAAGCCCGAGATGAAAAGATCTGGGGTACGCCCCAACCTCGTTCCTCCGTAGAAAGCAAACTCTCTCATCAAATCATGGCAACCTAACCCTATAAGGGGGACAGAGGCAATCCGACCAAACCCTAGCAACCAGATCATGGGAGAACTCTGGCACCATTCCAGAATCACTTGGGGGACCTCTGAGTTCGGATCCCTCTGACGAATGGGAGGTGATGGTTCTATGAGAACCCTTTTCCCTTTACCTGGAACCTCGTCGTATTGAAGAGATCGAAAGCGCAACACGAGCTCTTCATGGGATGTCTCATGTATCCTTACCGGTGGAAACTTTTCCATTCACATTTAAAGAGGAATCAAGATCAGTTAAAGAAGATACCTTATCAAGATCAGGCAAACTCAAAAGGAAGCAATGGAAGAGGTAAGCTTTCGGAGAAAAAAAGTGGAGGTGGAGCAAGAAGCCTTCTTTCTTCTCCTCCCCTTCTTTTATATAGAGGAGCCCAATAAGCAGTTGACCGATGAGTGACACGTGTCTGAACCCAACCTCAAGAAACAGTGAGGATTGATTTAGAAATGAAAGGCTTTTGGCGGCACAAATAAAATCAACCATTTCGAAGGCCGTGCCCATTTAATGAGGATACAAATCATGCAGTCTCAATCAGTTTTGTTTCATGAGACACGAATGATGGGGGCCATTATTGGTGCACAGGTACAGCCCACGAAGGGATGTCAAGATACACTGCCCAGTAAGAGCCTATAACCAGTCATTAAGGCTGAATAATGCTCAGTCAAAGGAATAACTCATTCGACCGTTGGACTCCCCCTGATACTCAGGGAGGAGTTAATGGGACCGAGTAAATAGGCGGCCGTTATCAACAATCCTGGAGAAGATCCCGCCATAATCAATGATGGACGGTTATTCGCGATCCTCAGATCAACAACTATAAATACACGAGAGGACAATGCAAAAGGGTTCCAACTCCAACTCCAAATGTACGAGATCTAATACTCGGACATTCTATACTCCAACATATATTTCTTCCTCAAAAGAGCTTGCGACGCTAGATCTGAGACGAGCCTCAGTGGGTCGATCTCAGCAGCTCCAAGTTCCCTCCCTTAAATCCAGTTCTAACTTAAGCATCAGAGGGGATTTGGGTCAGGACCCAGATCCGACCCCTCTGACGCTTCCTTGTGGTGCAGATCATCGAGACTCGATCCAGCAGGAAGGTCGTGTCGGTGCTTCTCTACATCGATCGACCGAGGTCCGTTCCATTCAAGGTTCGAACAAGCGTCACCAGTCGACTACCAGTTGTCAACGACACTGGTTCTACTAACCTAGTGTCATATTCAACCTGCTGACTAGGCTCCAACTCAGCTAGGATGGGTCCACATCAGCATCATTATTGTTTTAATCATTTTTGACTTTAACAACTCCTATAACAATCATATAAACATGGGCTTCATCAAGTGGCTATAGGTATGTGTAACAGTTTCAAAGGTTGTAAGTATCACTTATTTAGGTTAAGATGAAATTCTTAGTTGGAGGCTAGATGGTGAGTTAACTCTTGTTGTATACAAGGTGTTTGTGAAAGACCTCGATTTGTGAGGCACGTGAAAATCCTCATTGGAGGTGAGGTGATTTATACTATTTACCAAAAATAGTGTATGAAGGCTCGACAGAGATTCGAGGTCTGGACGTAGCCCTGGAGGGGTGAACCGGGATAAAAATTGTGTGTTTGCAAATTGTTCTTTTATTTCTCCTACTTGCATTTCATTTCCACCACACATTTTTATTGGTGCTAGTATTTTGTATTGATTAGGATTAATATCAGGTAACTCTTTATTAATCCTAGGGAGATTTCTATATGCAAAGTTTTATTTGTCGATATACTCTTCACCCCCATTCTAGTGTTCGCTTTGACATCTCAAGTCCCAACATCCACATGTGGTTATCACTGTAGACAGTGATGGTTGCATAAGTTCTAGTTGAGGTGGTGATCCTAGAGCTATTGTGGATGACTCTGTTGTTAGCAGAGTGGGGCAGCACAATGTGAAGGCCCCAGCTTGCTATGCGGACTATGTGAATTTAGCTTATGCATTGCATGCATGTGTAGATCATATGGTAGGTATGCTTGTGGTGGATGAAGTGAGTTTGGATGCAAACTCGGGGTGGAGATGTATTAGGAAAGATGTCGACATGATAGCACATCCCAAGAAAATTCACGAGAAGAAGAATTTGTAGGTTGGCGGAAAAATTTAAGCGGGGCTCTGTGCTAGGGTACCACAAGGTGACACGAAGAGACATTACAAGTTTTTATTCAGGTATGGATTCAGCAGATACATCGAATTCAGATATTCTCCTTCTAAAAGGGGTTCGTTGGACACTCGGCTAGTTGGTGATACTTAGTGCAAAGCTCACTAGCCAAGTGTCCTTGTCTCAGGATGAGTGGTTTATTTTTGAAGATGGATGATCTGGAGTTTTGGGTTGGTTCGAACTCTATGGTGTGTTTCTATTAAGGTGAAGTATTGAAAAATATGATACAAGACATTAAAAATATTCTAAGATAAATTTATGATTTATGAGGATTTTTTAGAGATTCATTAGAGATTCATTGAAGCTAGAAAAAATGTTTTATTGAAGCCCAAAAGTGGATTTAATCAAAGCCTAAATATATGAAAGCCATTATTGTGCAGCCCGTGTGTGGGGAGACCAATAGGTGCAGTCGCGGCCCGTGCACGCGAGAAGCGGCTGCATGCGCAGGGAGCCGGTTTCGGATTTCGAATCTGAGCCGCATTAAGATTTCTAGAACCATCAGCATTTATACGATGTTTCGGCTCGAGTTTTGATGTGATTTTTTTGTGGTTTTTGGTGGAATTTTTTGTATAATTTTGAGGTTACATTTGGAAAATAAAAAGGCAAACTGAGGGTCAAGGATGGGTTGTTTGAGAGATGTTCTCCATTGTTTTCTTCTCCGATTTCTTAGTGGTTTGATTACTCCATTGAACCAAACTTCATAACTTGTAATCTAAGGATATTGAAGAATTAATGATCTCTCCAACTGGATGTACACCAAGTTTTGGGTGGAACCGGTATAAATCATGGTATCAGGTGCGTGTTATCTTTTGATTTTCCTTTTTTTATATATATTGTTGTTGTAGGATTTGTTCAGAACGTCACTAGCTTTGTTCGTTGGTCCAATGATCTTGGAATTACATGAGGCGATTTCTTTCTTGATAAGCCTATCAAGAGGGCATATGAGCCCAAGAGATGTGATCTCAATAACCCCCTCCCCCCTCCCCAAACAATTGGTATCGGAGCATAACAATTGGTATTAGGACACATGCATGACATATACGTGAGTGCGCACACTCGTGCATACATACACACAACACCAACTAGAAAACCTTTAATTAGGCCGGCTGGTTACTAATTTTGTAAATTTGGTAGCCGTGTTGTCCCGAGGACTACGGTTTGAAGGCTCAAACGATTATTATTGTTGGAGTGTTGTTAGTTGCACGATAAAATTCTATGAATTCACCGCATTTATGAATTCATCGCATTAACATTTTTGTCTTTCTTAAACACCACTCTTATTTCCAATTTTCGCCACATCTCTTTCCATAACTCATATCCCCGCCCCTCACTAGCACCTCCTCTCCCTCCTAGACGCCTCCTTCACCTCAAGCTTGGCAGCATGCTCACCCAGGTGCTCCACACCCAAGGCGTCAAGCTCACCCAGATGTGCCAGATCATGACCCTCCCTTTCTTGATCTCCCATCATTTATGGAGAGGAGTAGGATATTTGCCAAGGAGGGAGCCAGGGATGTATTAAGCAGTCCTGGCGGTCTATTAATTCTTTACCAGAGACGGCACTAGAGATCTCAAAGTGTGGAAGTGAATAGAGGCGGCAGCGGTTGCATTCACCTGACATGGTTGATGAGATATACTTCGTTTTTCATTTTTGGAATTACCGTTCTATCCTTCCACATGGAATAAATCTGAAAATGGGGTGGACAAACTGTGCAAATGATAGAAGGGAATGCAATTTTGATTATGGCCTTCCCACTAATCTATTCCATGTATTCATTTTATAAGAGTTACTGCTATGTTAGAATGTAGATATTTATATGACATACATTCCTCATTTGAAATGTTGTCTCAGGATTGGTACGGTGACGGATTATAGCTGTCCTAATTATGGATTCTCATTATCCGACTTTTTAGTTTTTTTTTAAATTCGATTAATACATTAATTATCTTTCCTAACTGTTTGTCTAGCGGGTGCAAGCGATTAGTCTGGAGCGATCACCACCTTCTTCGTCATCTGGCAAGGATTGTGTATCTTCAACTGTAATTTTCTGTCAAAGGTCTAACATCACTTATTTTTCTGCAATATTTATATTTTGTGTTGCAAACATGAACCAAACATCACATGTTCATCCTTTTCTCATCCCTCCTCCTCTTTTATGAAATATTGCATAGAGATGAATTTAATCATTAGACTCACCACCAATATCTCTTCCATCTATGTTTTTTGGGGGGTTGGACAAGCCCTAATGGTGGACCTAGGGCAACAAGTTTGAAAATGGTAATGCTCCATTGATTGAGAGAGCTTAAAAAGCCTCAGAGATGATACGGACTTTGAGCAATGATTATGATTGAGGAGTTCCAACAGAAGCTCAAATATATGGTCCCTAGGGAGGCCCCTGCAGCTTTATACATCTCTTTCTCACTCTCATATTGCTCACAAAGAATAGGGACCCAATGTACATTATGTAGATTGTGGACAGCCTTTTCAATAGCTAACACCACTATTTGTTGTCTGATACACATGCAAGAGAGTCATGGTCCCTGAGCAGCCACATCTCCTTCTAGTCCTTCTCTATGACAACCTCCCTTCTGATTTTATACACCAATAATGTACATATAGAAAATGGGGTTTTAGGCTGTGTTATCAGAATTTAGGCTTTAAAATTTTCCGATTTTAACATAAACTAAAGGGTATATGACTTGAAAATAGTTCAACAGGAGCAGTCTCGTATTGGTCATGCGATTAGAGAATCGCGATCATTTTTAAATCATGATGAAAATATAATGCACTTACTTTTGTAGGTTGGCCCTTCACGAGGGACTGGATGAGGTCTCGAAAGTTTGGAGGTGATGAGCCCAACAGGCCACCATAGGGATGGTAACTTGTGAGGATATTGTTGAGACCAAGGCACCTCTGTGTCTGAGCTTTCATGGGTTCTTTCACGTGGCCATCTCATTCAATGCACTAGCTTGTAAGCTTAACAAAGTCAAGCACATCGATATCCTATTTAATTACGAAATGACGAGAGCATCAGATCGTATCTTTATCATCAACTAATTAACCCCTCTAGTTCTCTATCGAAATATCTTAGTAATGTCTCTGCTATGATCTAAGTTGATAAAACGATACATGGAGATAAAAGAGCGAGATTTGTCCCTCATCTTCAAGCTCTAGAAACGTCGATTCATACATACGTTGGCATCATGCTAAAGTTGTGAGATAGTGCGTTACAGAAATTTATGCTGAATTAAGACTTCTCTTTTTTTGTATTCAAAAGTTTAAAAAAAGATTTGCGCGTGTGATGGTTTAAATTGCCTGCAAGTTAGAAGAATTAACGATGAGGAGTTGGGCAGTTTGTCGTTGAGGAACTGAGTTACCAATGGTTTACAAATATGTAGTGCATAGCTTGGTTTGCACTCGCAAAAAAATTTCGAGCGTGCATGCAAATTTCTGTTATGCTCCAGTGCTCTTTAGCATGCTATTCATAGTATTTTTCAACGAAATTTCAATGTTTATAATATTTCTTTTTTCAAATCTCAGATAGATTTCATATCAATATTGAAAATTTTAACCTTCAATGTAATATAAAACAATGTTGTTGTGAAGGTGATACAGGTTTGGAGAAGATTGAGATCTAGGAAGCCCCTAGCCTCATTTATATAGTAATATTGGTTACGCATGTGGGTGGATACCCAATAGGCCTAATGAGTCCTATTCATAACACTTCTCCTTATCCAACCAACGTGGTATACTCGACTTATGAATACTGAATGATTCATTAGTACTAATGAGCATCTTAAAGGGTGGATACTTCTAGATCCAAGTTAGGGATGACTGCCTCGTTAAAAACCTTTAGCTATGGAAAACTCTGTGGGTAAAAACCAATAGCGAAAGGAAAAGAGTACAGCACTCCATAACTTCCCCTGATTTGGAGATGTGTCGAGGGATGAATACTTCTGGATCCAGAGTCAATGTGGTTGCCTCGTTAAAACATTGACTATGGAAAACCATGGGGAACCACTAGCTAAGGAAAAAGAGTACAACTCTACAGTTGACTCCCCCTTATCTGATCAAACTTCAGGCTTGCAGATATCCTATATATCTATACATTAATTTCATATGCGTCTATACATCCATCTCATCTACAACATTCCGAAGGCAAATGTAAAGTACAAACATCACTCATCTATACATGTTTCACTCATATAAGGCAGAAGCTGAAACTAAAGGAGCGATGCGAACTTGGTAGACAGCTCCACGTCTCAATCGTCATGTCTGCGAGGTAATTCAAGACATGTCTTTGTATATTCTTGAAGTGCTTCTTGGATGATGAGCTTCTCGGGATGGTATGAGGATGTGGACTTGGGAGGATTCTGTGTAGATCTTCAGGAGGTGGACGTCCATTTTATGCTATTCATCGCGATGATCTGTAACCTGCATATGCAAATACATTTAACATGGAGGATTTTTCCTCGACCCTTGGAGATAGCGCAGAAGCTACATATCTCTGGTCCAGTGGTGCGCTGCAGGCGCTGCACTGTACCTAGCTAATAGCTATATACTGCTAACACTCAAAGGAGACACATGCAGTTGGCCAGGTAAAAGAGTGTTTCAATGACAATTAAGGTACTTTTGGACTTTGTATAATCTTCCCCTTTTCTAGCTAACGGAAAGGGGTCCTTTAATGTGTATTCATACAACCAAATAGGTGTATTTAGTGGAGAATGATTTTCATGTTTCTTCATCAACGACCGTTGTATAAAGTTTTCATCTTCAGGATGATTAATAATAGTTCATCTTCAGGATGATTAATATCATCTTCAGGATGATAGTTCATCTCCAGGATGATAGTTCATCTTCAGGATGATGTATTCTGTAAGCCAAGAATTTATGCCTAGCTAGGACTGTTATATCATATCATATCATATTTGATAGATAGGCTTTAACAGATATTTCGGTATTTTCTCTTTAAGATATCCGATAATATTATTGAGTTATTAAAATAATCTCAATTCTTTTAATTTGCTCTCTTAAAAATAATACTGTTTTTAAGAGGTGCAAACATTAACCTTTTAATATGAGTCCTTTAAGGATCTCTGTCTAGCTAGGTTGTCTTTCCTTTAATCATATTTTTAATATATGTCCCAGAAAAAAGGAAAGTAAAGAAAAATTTTATACATGCAGTTGAAGAAATTTTATATAGGTAATGTTGTCACATCCAATAGCAACATCAATCAAAAATTTCCTCTTTTTGCCATTCGTTGGGTAACGCCTTGACATAAACCAGTCGATGCATCAGATTCATCTTATAAGTGAGTTCAGCTCATCGTACTTGATTACTTCCTGCTTTAAGCGATTTATACCTCTAAAGCTATAGCAAATTAAAATGCTTATAGCTCACGATTTTATTATAATTCTCCTACAATATTCAGTTATCTCACAGGATTTGATATCATTTTTGATATCAGGACTTCAGGTCTATACACCCCATATTTCATAAGTGAGTCCATCTCACCTTATTATTGCCTCATTCCACATTATTATAATTTGGCCAAATCTCTATGTTTGTTTCAGGCAAAGCAGAGTTGTGGAAACGATATTTTATATTTAACTGGCAAAATGCAGTATGAGAGATTTTGTTGACAAAATGTGTTCTTTCTTGCCCAAAACTCACCTCGTACGTACTATAATCATTTAATTTCTCCCAGAAATGTCTCCTTCACCACGCGTTGAAGAAGTGAAGGTTCTGAGACGGGTAAAGGATATGGACAGATCCAGAATGGGTCCTTGGCAATCAAATTGCAATAAGGTTCTGGATTTGAGCTCACTTTCCTGTGGTGGTATTGCTTTTTCGGTCTCCAGGAGTAGATTTCTCTCTGTGGAGCCTAGTGGTATGTCCTCTCATCTCTTAAGGACATCCACTTCTGCTGCTAGTGGATTGCATATATGTCAATCCTAGCTGGATTATTTGCAGCAGGGATGCGAAAGTTTGACAATATTTAAATTGTCAGTCAGATTATAATCAGATCATATGTATTTACTTTTTAAATGGTTAAGTTGAGCTTCAGGCTCATAGATGATTTGAACCAAATAGGGAATTGAAGTATCTTCATGATCCTAATTACCATCAACACACAATCTATATGATGTTATTAATGCCTTACTCATACGAGATTTTGGAATCTATTCATCAAAGGTGGTTAGTCCTGATGAATGTGCTCACTTTATGGCATCATGACGGTTTATGTAGTGTTGCTTCAGGAACACGGACACAGCGTTGCGGACGTACCATATTTAAGATGTGCTCTAAACCCATTCTTAGTTAATGTTTATATGGAGTTGATCAGGCTCATATAAAAAGGTTCTAATGGTGTGTTTAACTGAGTGTACGCAACCACTGTTGCTAATTATTTATGATTTCCCATTTTTATCCAATGTTACCACCATTTTAAAAAATTGTGGTTGGATAATGACCATTTTTAGAGAATATATTGATGAGTACACTAAAGGTACATCATCGGTCCTATTAAGAGAGTGGACAAAGCCTATTTATATCACTTAAATACTCTCAAGAGACCTAAAGATCTTCATTATCTTTAATAATGATAGTAAATATATCATCTAATTTATTTTTGAGGATGTTATGATGGTCAATGTCCACATGAAGTGGAAATGATTTCATAATCTTTTTGCCCATTTATATGCGATAAAGAAAATGCACCCATCTGAATAAACATTGTTTTCTTCAGATATATAGGATTTGTTTAAACAAACATCAATCCTGGGCAGCATATTTATCGTTTCTAAGTTAAGACTTGGACGATTTTGGAAACTTCAGGTGTTCCTATTTTTCCTCTTTTTAAATTTATTTTGGGACAAAGCTTCGGGATTTATTTATTTTGAGAGTAATAGACATCCTCTTTTTAGAGTATTCAGGCTTAAAAAGTCCTGAATTTAAAAAAAAACAGAAGTCACAGAAAAGATTTTCTAAATGACTTATACTGTAAAATAATTTTTTAAAATTATATATAAACACTTAAACTCACTAAGAAATATGTCATGGCAACAGAGTAAAAATTGTATTTATAAAATTTATTTGTCCTCTAGGAGTGGCTAATTATACAATAAGTAGGTCGACTTCCGTCTGTTTAGACTAGCAATGTATATATATATATATATATTTCAATGGCATAAACTAATTACTTTTCATTTTGCGAAAGCATTATGAGTACTTATCAGAGCTTCTGGTTCTGATCTTAGTTTGTAATTTCCTACTCCATATCGAGGTATGTAATATTTTTCCTTATTTTATATTTCAGGTCATATTTGATCCTGAACTTCCCCTGATTTCAATTTTCCGTATTTATAAAGGACAATGAAAATTAGTCTTACTAAGAAAACATAAGCAGAGGTTTGAGCAAATTATTTTATACTTCCACTTTTCTAATTAATTAGAGACTTTTAAAAGTCTATTTGAATGCTCGAGTATGACTTCAGGCCATTTTCTTGAGTCGTTCAAATTTTATGCAGATAGTTTATCATGCTCAAAGGGAACAAATACATGGGTGCGTAATATATTTCTCACTTTTTTATTAAGCCACGACTTCAGGCGTATGCTTATATTCAAGGCTAGATTAAAAAAAATCTTTTCTTGTAAAAATAAAGGAGAGTACTCTTTTAAAGAGTTTAGCGGTATTATGGAAAACATCTGGTGTCCTTATTGGATTATATAGATCATAGATCTTATGGTCTATTTATTGCGAAGTATGCATCTTTTATAAAGATAGCAGTTATAATTTTCGTATAATCCATCGAATATCTTTTGTTTTTTGACATTTAATATGATTTGAACTTCAGGTTCACTTTTCAACAAAGGTATGATTTTTGAACTTGTTGAAATATTATTTAATCTGTTTGTGCCATAACATTCAATCTTAGTATGAGTATTAACATGAAAAACAGTTATATATGAAAATAGACTAAGTTTTAACATGCAAACAAAATATTAAAACAATTGTGCAACAATCTAGTTGTTCATAAGATGTCTATTTTTATGACGCATACCCAAAAAATTTCATGGGAATTTAACCCCAAAAAAGAAAATTTTATGTTTATATGGTGGCGGCGGGGGCTTCTGGCCGTCTGCGGTATGTGCCGTGGCGATTAGATTATGTTCAGAAAAATTTAAACTGAACAACATGTCATTCACCGTTAACGAAAAATAATATTTTACCCTCCAAAATATTAATATTTATTGTAACCCCCTCCCAATTACTTTTCTGAAGTTTCAGGAATTTTCCAGAATTTGTTTCAAATTTTTAGGATTTTTCTGGAATTTTCTGGGATTTATTCGGTAATTTCTGAATTTAGTATATATTAAAATATATATTTTATAAATATTTCAGAAAATAATTAAACTAATATTAGGCCAGCGGGTTTCGGGCCCATTAAGCATGTTTCCTCTTTATTTATGTATATTTTTACACTTTTTGTGGGATGCAGAGCCAACAAAATAGGAGGAATATTAATATTATTTATTAAAAATAAATTAATTTGTGCCCGCGGGCTTCAGGCCCGTTAGGATACTTGTTTATTGATTTTCAAGAAAATCTATGGGCTAAGCCCACTCAACAAGTTAAAATTTATTTAAATTTTAATTATATTTCAGTGTGGGCTTTAGGCCCATCAAGAAAAGGGGGAAACAATTTTAATTTTAATATATTTGTATTTATTTGGTGGGCTTCAGGCCCATTAGGTGGTTTTAATATAATATCAATCAACTAATCTGATTTTTTTCTTATTAGGCTACTGGCCCAAGAAAAGGTCCATGAGTGTAAAAATCTGAGCATTATTTTTGTTGGGGTTCAGGCCCAAAACAATTTAATTTCAGATTTATTTTATTTTATTATTTTTATTTTTTAGTTGGGCATTTAGCCCAACAGCCCAAGATGGGCTTCCCCTAACCCTAACCCTAATTTTGGGTTAGGGATTGGGGGGGCAGCCGCCACTGGCGGCTGGCCCTCCCCAGCCGCCGGCAGTTTCCACCACCGCGCCAGGAGGCGTGGCAGGCTTTTTTCTGCCGGATTTGGCCGGATTTTACGCCAGATTTTTCAGATCTTTGGCGGGAAGGGGCTATCGGCTTCAGGCCGTTCATGCGTTTATCGGAGTTTGATTTTTAAATTATGTGATATCTTGAACAAGATTTTGCACAAAATGATCTAATAAAATCTACCAAATAAAAGATAGATTGCATAAAAATTTAATTTTTAATCAGTTTAGCATATAAACAATTAAGTTTTTGATCTAATAATTTAAATCCATGCATAAACAATCATTCATTTTATTCTAGATCACATAAAAAATTGAACTTTTAATATGTTATCAGATCTAGAAAAACGTTTAGGCTTACCCACTAAATCTGTCCACCAGATTTAGCGAAGTTTGATAAGGAGTGACCGAAAAGAAACTCTACACCGTCGCGAAGCTTTGCGTCTCGAAAAAAATTGACGGAGCTTCCGCGGGAGCCTTCCTCTCACGAGCCGTCGCTTCTTCCATCAAGCGTGATCGTGCTGATAACGTGTTGTGAAGGTGAACGCGCCCCTGGATACACACGTACCCGGGACAAGCGACTCGTAGTCTTACCGCAAGCGCACGGTGTAGCGGCGAGCGGGTATCGAACTCAGGGAGGAACAATGACAGTGTCTCCTTCCAATCACCTAGCTATCCGATGGTCGAGAATAATTTGGGGTGAAATGGTCACAATCGTTCAAATGTCGATGGAAATATCAATAAAATAAAAGCGCCTAGGGATAGGGAATCCCCGCTACGGACCGTATCTCATCGTTGTGATTCATAGGTTTCATCATTGCTAGACTTGAGTCTTAGGTGAACTAGTCGCAACTAAATGTAGAACCAAGCTCACGCTCTCTCGCTATTGCCGGTCTATAGCAAACCTAGGATAGGGCCCAATCTCTTGCAAACCCTAACCTAAGCCGCTAGCGTGAAGAACGACATCATCGTTCAATCCTATCTCGAGCCCACTCTCGTGCAAACTCGAGCTACGACCTAGGTTGAGATAGTACCTACCCGTCCAATCTCTTGTAAACGGGTATTGGTATAGAATCACGATTGAAAACCCTAGCTTTGATCCAATCTCTTGCAAACCAATCCTAGAGGAGTCCAATCGTAAATCTAAATCGAATTTCTAGGGCTTCCTATCAATTGGGACCCAATCTCTTGCAAATCCCAATCGATATGAATCCCTAGCTATCCGTAATTAATCAATCCCAAACTAACCCTAATTAATTCTAGCAAGAATTTCACCAATTCATCACAATTTAGAAATAGGGTCTATAGGGTTCATCCCTCGCCCTAAGACGATAAAACTACTCACTAATCGTCATGCAATTCATAAGAAAATCAATAACAAAATCAACACAATTCATTGCAATAGAGAAATTATCAACAAAAATAGGGTTTTTGATAAGAAGAGAGACAAACCAATGAGAATCCAATAGCATCCAACAAAAGTAACCTTTTTAATCTCCAAGAGAAAAGCTAAATCTAATGATCTAAAAAGCTCTCAAAAAGGGTGCCAAAAAGTATCAAAAAGTCCTCCTAAACTAGGGCAAAAACTGGGTTTAAATACCCCTCAAAATCGCCCAGAAAATCGTGACCAAAATGCCCCTGTGCAGCCCAGAAATCACACTTTACGCAGCAAGCAGAGCGGCTCACTCGACCGAGTGACAAATGTCACTCGGCCGAGTGACAAACCCTGTACATTTCCAGTAAGTCGGGGATTTTCGGGGGTCTGTCTTCGGAGGTGACTCGGCCGAGTGGCTTTGCTCACTCGGCCGAGGGGCATTCCATGCTCGGCCGAGTCATAACTCTGAAATCGGCTGACGGATTCCAGTAAGTCGGCTCCTTCGATGGGTGGATTTTCCCGTGCCACTCGGGCGAGGGGATCTCCATACTCGGCCGAGTGGACTATCGTCACTCGGCCGAGTGCACGCTGATTTCCTTCTGTGGTGCGTGCCCGGTCTGGTCGGCCCAGTGGTCT
Source organism: Scilla litardierei (assembly GCA_030789695.1). Lineage (NCBI taxonomy): Eukaryota > Viridiplantae > Streptophyta > Magnoliopsida > Asparagales > Asparagaceae > Scilla > Scilla litardierei. Next base: position 211,258 of record JAULAV010007825.1, read on the forward strand.
TCTTGCTCGGCCGAGTGAGTGCTTCACTCGGCCGAGTGACATGCTGTAGATGTCCAATCTTCATCATTTCGCCTCCTCGTCGCTCCTACGAAGTTCCTTCTTCTTCCACTTGTCTTCCATCGCCGAATAGCCCTCAAAAGAGCCTTGGGTGACACTCCGGAGTGGGTGCAAATTCTCTTGATCTCAAAATCACTCTGAATCGCTCCATATCTCCTGAAATACGACAAAAACAAGAAATCTTGAACAGCATCGCAATATTGTCGAATAATTGTGAAAAACGCGATATGAGAGATCAAAGTGGCATGCAAACACGCAGAAAAAGGGTGTAAAATATGGAGTGATCAAAATCCCCCAAGCTTACCTCTTACTCGTCCTCGAGGAAGTTGAGTAAAAAGCGAACCTGACGGGCGAAATAATGGAAAAGAAGGAAAATAAAAATAAAAATAGAATAGAAAGGGAAGAAGGGAGGTGCTAGATCATTTTTCTCAGGACGTGGGGTTTGCTTACTCATATAGCATACATCGAATATAAAACACATGTCACAGACTTTTATCTCGATATCTTAGTAAAATGATGCATTCAAAATAGAAAACCCCAAAATATCAAAATAGCATGAAATATGGAATCATTCTAGGATTAACATCGTCTGAAGCATCTAAAGCGGTATGCATAAACATAGATCACACACTTTTCAATTGAATGCTTTCTATAAGGAGTATAAGAGATATCACACGATATGGAATAATAAGAATAGAAAAGTATGGTTTTCATGAAATGAATGCTAAGTGTCGATTTCTGGATTTCGTGAAACTTTAGCAATCTCACCGAGTATAGAAGATTACTTAGCCTAGGTTGTCATGCACCGTCAAGTAGTCACTCTCTCAAACATCATTGGATCCTCTCCCCCAAGCTTATCCATAAGCGTGGTGGCATAAACAAATCAATATGTACATTCCCCATTTCTTTTGAAGCCCCAAAAAAATAAAAATAAAAACAAAAGAAGGAAGAAAGAGAGAAAGAGTATGAGATGGGATCGTTTATAAACTTCTTTTCTCTTTTCTTTTCTTTTTCTCAATTTTTCTCTGTTTCTCTTTTTTTTTGAATAAACATATATACATAAGCGATCCCAAATCAAAAGAAAGAAGAATATACATGTATTTTTTTTTGATTTTGGGGAATTGGAGCATGAAAATTAATAGCGGGGGAAATGCCAATAATAGACTTGCTAAAGGGAGATTCACCAATGAATTTTAAGTGGAGAAATAATGCTCAAGATATGTGGAGAAAGAAATAAATGTATCACTCGGTTCACTCTATAGGATGTGCACGACAACTTTCAGCAGGATAATATAATCTACTCAGTTTAATCTCGAAAAGTAAACTAGTCCAGATATATCATCCTAGCAAACATTCAATCAACCTGAAAGTGAAGCGTACAATTCATGTAATAAGAAGTGATATGAAAAAGGAAAGCAGTACTCCAGATATAAGCAATCAATGCGTGAAGCTTGGTGTGTTTTCTATGAAAAGCATACATATGAATCATCAGATATCAGCTAATAACAGAATTTCATCCATATTCATACAGAAAAAAAGTGGGTTACTATTTCAAATGCAAAGCAGGACATAGCATATGATATCTGAAACAAAAGATATGCCATGACAAAATAGCATGCACATAGAGATAAGCTAACACCACGTCATCATCATCACAGAAAAGTCATCTCTAGCAAAAGATGAAAGAAGTAAGGATAAAAGAAAATAGAACTATATATACAATGCAGCACACAAAGAAAATAGGAAAACGTGATGCATGGTAGAAAAAAACGAAAAAGTGGTGAAAATAAGTGCAAAAGCGAAAAAAAAAGTGAGAAATCAAAAATAAAGGGTGGTAAAAAAAATAAAAAGTGTGAGAACTCACTCCCCCAAGCTGAAGTGCACAGTGTCCTCAATGTGTGAAGTGTAGCACACCGAGAGACGTGAAGTGGGCGGGGTGGGTGAGGATGCATGCATGATGAAAAAGAAAGAAAAACAAAAAGAAAATAAGATGTGAATGAATGTGATGCATGCAAAGATCAGTATGGTGCAGAAGTAAGTGTCCCCAAAAAGTCTCTCCCTCACTCCCAAAAAGATATAAAAAGATATGATCAGAAAGGCACCAAAGTAGTATGAGGAGGAGGGGGGAAATCACCAGGCCCAAGAACAAACGGATAACAAAACGACAAAAATATCAGAGGCATCAAGAGTGTGCCTAAGCTGGTGGTGGCGCTACACCAGCACCGTCCTGTGGCGGAGGTGGGGGTGGGGGTGGCGTGTGAGGTAGCTGCTGGGTGGGTGGTGATGGTGGAGGAGGCAGTCACATTAGAATCTGATTCAGGCAAGCCTGAATACTGGAGAGTATGGCGACGCGAGACTGCACGGTGCTGACCGTGGCGGAGAGAGCCCTAAAGTCACCTCTGAGTCCACTAACAGCCCCCTCAAGAGCACGAATGCTCTGAAGTAGAGTGTCGGGGGGAGGTGGAGCAGAGGGACGCACATATCTAGTAGGTGAGGGACGTGGCTGTCTCACGTGGGAGGTGTAGTGAATGGGGTCAGCAGGAAAGTGTGGAAGGGGTGCTGTGCTCACTAAGTGATGCCCAGCCTCGGTGTGAGGCTGGGACGCAGGCTGGGTCGAAGTAGAAGCAGCAGCAGCAGTGGTGGAAGTCAAAATGGGCAACGAGGCGGTGTGAGAGGTCAGTGACGCAGACGTGGGGACAGATGTCACGACACTATCAGAAAAGACGGCTGCGGTGGAGACCGAAAGGTCGACTTCTGGGGAGGCCGTGAAGGGCACAAAAGATGACTCCCCAGGAGTCGAGAACAATAATCGGGAGAGGGTCTCCACGGCAGCGGTAAAGGAAGACTCGCCACTCTCTAAAATCGTGGGTGCATGCCCAGGGCTCAAGGTGGAAATAGGCTCGACAGATATAGGCACAACGATGGTGGTGGTGGTAGTGGACGGCTCAGCTAAGGTGCTCCCGACACTAACAGACGCGTGGACAGAGGTGTCGGGTGGTGCAGACATTGCAGGGGCAGGCTGAGGGATCACGGGGTCGACAGGTTATGTAGGGGGTGCCTGCTCAGCATCCTCGGGCTCAAGCACATAGGCGGTGGGGATGAGGAGATCCATCGCTGGAATCCAGTCCCCGTGAACCGGTCCAATGTGTGTCCGAGCGGGGCTCGGGAGAACCATGTAATCAGCGCTGAAGGGACCGTGCACCCACACCCAGTGCTGGCGACCGTGGGGACGAAGCATCTTCATCCGTGCCATAACATCTATAGAAAGTGCGGTGGGGCCCGGAGGTCGACGCAAGTCGTCAGGTAGGTCCACGCCGGTCATATGGGCCAAAAGGATGATCAGACCGACACAACAGATAGGCGAGCGAGCGTTCACCGAAATGATAATACGGTCCAAAAACCAACTGGCAATGTCGATCTCGATGGCGGGGACCAAGTCGTCGCTACCCCTATCTAGAACCCTAGGGCGAGTCATCGCATAGAGCATGTAGAGCTCTGGCGTAGACATGGTCCCGGGCTCGTACCTCGCGAGGAAAGTAGTCGCCATAAGGCGCTGCGCAATGCGGAGGCAGGGGTGGAGGATAGCTGAGGCCTTGGCGCTACTAGGGTCAAAGGCGAGTGGGGATCCCATGATCCGTGTCCAGAAGGTGTGGGTGTCGAACGACGGGGGTGGGATGTGCGTGGGAGCGTAGGCTCGGTCAGGGTCAGGGACGGCGGGCCACTGGAAAAATGTTCTAAGCATGTCGAGAGTGATCTCGCACTCTCGGTCCAGCAATCGGAAGGAGCATCCTCCAGCGGTCTGGTCAATGGAACTGAGGACCTCTAGTGTCGGACGGATGTAAGTATCCGCCGACACCGACAGAAAATCACGCCATCCCACGTTGTCATACAACGTGAGAAGCCCCTTAAGTACCCCTAGGCGGTTTAGGTCGGCTAGGTGTGAAAACCTAGAGGGTACTATCGAGCGATGGCAGATACGCTCGAATCTGGCGCGGTGTGCGTCATTTCGAAACGTAATCCCCATCGGCCCGACGGCGGGAGCGGGTGGTGGAACGGGATCAGCAGGGATCGGCTGTGTAGGTGGTGGTGGGCTAGGTGGAGGGGAGTCCTCCCTAGCGAAAGAGGGACCAGGATCATCGGTCCTCTTCCGCTTCGAAGCGGCTCCCCGTGTACGTTGCCTAGTGCGCGACGGCATGTGTGCCGCGAGACGTGTCTCAACCAAATAAGTAATGCGACGTGCTAAATGATGGAACGAGTATACCTGAACACGCCGCGAGAGCAATCAGCAGTGTGTGCGAAGAGACGCCTCCGCCGCGAAGCTCAAAGCGCGTCCAAAAACTCCCCAAAGCTCCCCCAAGCTAGCCTGCAAATCAAACGATCAAATCAGCGAATAATATTCAATATATATGGGGGAGATAGGGGATAATAGATAGATATGAAAATTAATTTGAATTTGGGATTCACGGGCGTACAAATCAAGAGAAATGGGGAGAAATGGGGGTTTTGGGGGGCAAAAGAGGGGTAATCGGAGGCGGCGCCGGCGGTGGGGATGTCGGCCGGTCGTCGTCGGTCGATGGGGCGTCGGTCGCTGGCGAGTGGGGGCCGGCTCAGGCGTCAGCATGGGCAAATCGGGCGAGGGAAAGTCGGCGTGGGTGAGGGAAGCGCAATCGGCAGCGGGCTCGGGCGAAATTTGGGAAACTTGGGTATCGTAAACTGCGCCCGCTACCGCTGCAGCTTATATAGGAAATGTTACGACTCGGCCGAGTGACAAAGTCACTCGTCCGAGTGGCGTAAACTAAAAAAAATTTCAAATTCTCCTCGCCACTTACTACTCGGCCGAGTGGCGTTGATTCACTCGGCCGAAGGGAGGAACTCCACTCGGCCGAAGGGAGGAACTCCACTCGGCCGAGTGGCTTTGCCACTCAGCAATTCTTGAGCTAGGAGGGTATCTGTTTCACTCGGCAGAGTGATAAGGTACTCGGCCGAGTGACAATTAAGACTAAAAGTTACAGAGAGTTGGTCTGCAGAAACTTCCCTGTTTGGTGCTCCACTCGAGAGTTGGCCGAGTGACATGCTGTTTTCTGCATCGGCTCTCCATTTTCGCTCTAGTCTCTGTTTTTCTTCCTCCAGTCTGTTTCTTCCTCCTCCTAAGGCCTGAACGCGTCCCTGGAGCGCTCTTCCTTGCCTCTGTCATCCTCCATATGAGTGATCTCACTTTCTCCTTCTCCTGTCATGAAAATTAGGACCAGTTGTCACGATTTTCATGGACACAAGACTCTAAACACTAATAAAAGTCTAAACCAAAATGAAAATCAAATCAAAACAATGCAAAAACCGTCGGGTTGCCTCCCGACAAGTTATCGTTTAAGTTCATGAGCTCAACCCCTTTAGATATTCGTTTAGCTCGTGATGTTGGGCGCATACGAGATACGCCCGTCAAATTTGTCGGGAAGGCGGCTTGGATTTGGGTCGTGATGATCATTGGTCTTCCTCGATGCCCCCTCATCATGGGTAATGTTGGGGGATAAGTCCCCCAAGCTAGAGCTCGTTCCTATCTTCTTCTTGGCCGTTGACACCGATCTTCGATATGGTGGAGCTTTCTTCGGATTCTTGGCCTTTGAGAGCTTGCAAAGTTCCCGTATTCTTGCGACATCAGCATCGCCTTCATTATCGGTCGTGGAGCTATCTGGAGGGTCCTCCAACTTCTCTTCTTCACCCGAAGCTTGGCCTTCTTCGAAGCCATCGTCATGGAGAGCGCCAATAGAGTGGGGGATTGCTTCTTCAATCACCTCATCAAGGAGATCCACATAGTCCAACTCCTCGTGATAGGGCATATGTTTCATGGCCTTGGGTATGTGAAGCTCGACTTCGATGTTCCCGACATTCAAGGATAGAGTTCCTTCACGCACGTCGACGATAACACCGGCGGTTGCGAGGAATGGGCGTCCAAGTATGAGCGAAGTGTCGCCCTCTTCCTTGATGTCCATGATGACAAAATCACAAGGTAAGCATATCCCTCCCGAAACTTGAAGTATGATGTTTTCTGCGATCCCTACCGGCCTAGTAATTCGACCGTCCGCAAGTTGAATTATCATGTCGGTCGGCTTCAAGTCGGTGCCCGTGTTCAATTTTCGGAACATGCTAAGGGGCATAAGGCTCACACTCGCGCCCAAGTCAACTAAAGCTTTTTGCAATGGGACGCCTCCTAGTGTGCAAGGGATGCGGAAACTCCCCGGATCCTTGAATTTCACGGGCTCCTTCTCCTTCCGGGTAAACCAAGTTCCTTGTTCCGCAAGCATGATTTTTTCCTTTCTTTTCTTTCCCGAAATCAAGTCCTTCAAGAACTTCGCGTAAGACGGGATCTCCACTATTGCATCTAAGAAAGGAATATTGAGGCTTACTCCCCTCAAATATTCAAGGAACTTGGCGAGCCTTTCCTCTATCTTGGCTCTAGCTAGCCGTTGTGGAAACGGCACCGGCGGCATGTAGCGGCGCTCATCAAATGGCTCCACCAATTTAGAATCTCCTTCTCCTAGCGGCTCCTTTTGGCTCTCCTCTTCAATTGCCGGCTCTTTTTCTTCCAAAATCTCCACCACGGGTTCTTTGTTTTGGGTCATAGCGGGAGTGGTATCCTTCCCGCCCCTTGTTGTAACCGCCACCACCGCATTGATGTGTCCGTTGTTGCACCGTGGATTGGGCTCAGGTTGAGCCGGCAATTGTTGGGCGTTCTTGTTTAGCAACGCAAGTTGCTCTCCAAGTTGAGCGACGACGGTATTTAGTGAATCTTGTCCCGCCGTCAACCTAGCATTGATCTTTCTTTGCTCCACCATGAACTCCTCCACCCTAGCTTTATGGTCCGATCGTGGTTGAGCTTGAGGTGGGTTGGGAGTTCTCCAACCTTGATTGTAACCGGGAGGTCTATACGGTCCCGCTTGTTGCCTAGGCGGGTAATTTTGTTGCGGTGGCCCCCTTGGTTGGTACTGAGGTTGTGGTGGTGGTGGTCGAGCTTGAGGAAGTTGTTGTGGCGGGGGGTTCAAAGCACCATCATTGTTTGCATATGAAAAGCCCGGATGGTTTCTAGCGGCCGGGTTGGCCCAATATCCGGAGTTCCCCGCAACATATTGCACTTGTTCCAAGGCCCCCTCTCCATGCTCTCCTTCTACATACATGACTTGAGATTGGTCTTGCCAATCGCTCATATTGCTTATCGGCGTAGATATAGAGGGTGCTCCATGTGGCTCGGTGATATACTTCTCAAGCCTCTCCACGACCTTGTGGAGAGAATCAAATTTGTTCGAAAGCTCTGCTACGGCCTTGGCCTCATAAATGCTAGTGGGCTTCAAGGAGGACGAAGAATGTCCTCGCTCGTCACCCCATTGTTGGTTATTAGAGGCCATCTCCTATAACAAGGCCGTAGCTTCATCCGGGGTCTTTGATAGTATGGCTCCATTGGCGGTTGCGTCTATAATTTGCTTCGTGCTCGGTTGGAGTCCATTATAAAAACAGTGAACAAGCTCCCAATCTTCTATACTGTGATAGGGCATTGATGTTGTAGATCCTTGAAGCACTCACATGCCTCATAGAGGGTCTCCTGCGGTCCTTACTTAAAGGACATGAGAGCACTCCGTATCTTCACCGTCTTCGATGGCAGGTAGAATTGGTCAACGAAGGCGTTAGCCAACTCATCCCAAGTAGTGAATGTACCTTCCGCCTGCGTCCTCAACCAATATAAAGCTTTGTCTTTGAGTGTAAAGGGGAAGAGCCGCAGTCGGATTGCATCAACGGAAATGCCCGGCATTTGGAAGGTGGCGCACTTGGACAAGAAAAGCTGGATGTGATAATGTGGATTCTCATGGGAGTTCCCATGAAACGGGTCTTGTTGCATCAATACTACCAATCCCGTCTTTAGCTCAAAATTCTTGTCCGCCATCAATTCTGGCATAGCGATGGATGATGTGGTGGAAGAAGTCTTATGCCGAAGCCTATCTCTGATGGATATGATCCTCGCCATACGTGCCGCTAGCTCCTCCGGTGTCTCAGCACGGTTCATACAATTATCCTCCGTAGCGTGCCTTCTCTCGGCTCTGATCCTCCTCATGGTACGTTTGATCTCCGGTTCAAATAGTATTTCCTCGGGGTTCGTCGTATATCTTGTGTACATGCAAAGAAAAACAGAGTTTCAATGGAATTGTTAGCACGGTTAAGGAGTAAAAAGATAAAACTAATAAAAGAAAAAGAAGATACTAAGTAAAGAGAATAAAACACTGTCGCCTCCCCGGCAACGGCGCCAAAAACTTGACCGCGCCCCGGGATACACACGTACCTGGGACAAGCGACTCGAAGTCTTACCGCAAGCGCACGGTGTAGCGGCGAGCGGGTATCGAACTCAGGGAGGAACAATGACAGTGTCTCCTTTTAATCACCTAGCTATCCGATGGTCGAGAATAATTTGGGGTGAAATGGTCACAATCGTTCAAATGTCGATGGAAATATCAATAAAATAAAAGCGCCTAGGGATATGGAATCCCCGCTATGGACCGTATCTCATCATTGTGATTCATAGGTTTTATCATTGCTAGACTTGAGTCTTAGGTGAACTAGTCACAACTAAATGTAGAACCAAGCTCACGCTCTCGCGCTATTGCCGGTCTATAGCAAACCGAGTGTAGGGCCCAATCTCTTGCAAACCCTAACCTAAGCCGCTAGCGTGAAGAACGACATCATCATTCAATCGTACCTCGAGCCCACTCTCGTGCAAACTCGAGCTACGACCTAGGTTGAGATAGTTCCTACCCGTCCAATCTCTTGCAAACGGGTATTGGTATAGAATCACGATTGAAAACCCTAGCTTCGGTCCAATCTCTTGCAAACCAATCCTAGAGGAGTCCAATCGTAAATCTAAATCGAATTTCTAGGGCTTCCTATCAATTGGGACCCAATCTCTTGTAAATCCCAATCGATATGAATCCCTAGCTATCCGTAATTAATCAATCCCAAACTAACCCTAATCAATTCTATCAAGAATTTTACCAATTCATCACAATTTAGAAATATGGTCTATAGGGTTCATCCCTACGCCCTAAGACGATAAAACTACTCACTAATCGTCATGCAATTCATAAGAAAATCAATAACAAAATCAACACAATTCATTGCAATAGAGAAATTATCAACAAAAATAGGGTTTTTGATAAGAAGAGAGACAAACCAATGAGAATCCAATAGCTTCCAACAAAAGTAACCTTTTTAATCTCCAAGAGAAAAGCAAAATCTAATGATCTAAAAAGTTCTCAAAAAAGGCTGCCAAAAAGTATCAAAAAGTCCTCCTAAACTAGGGCAAAAACTGGGTTTAAATACCCCTCAAAATCGCCCAGAAAATCGTGACCAAAATGCCCCTACGCAGCCCAGAAATCACACTTTACGCAGCAGGCGGAGCGGATCACTCGGCTGAGTGACAAATGTCACCCGACCGAGTGACAAACCCTATACATTTCCAGTAAGCCGGGGATTTTTGGGGGTCTGTCTTCGGAGGTGACTCGGCCGAGTGGCTTAGCTCACTCGGTCGAGGGGCATTCCATGCTTGGCCGAGTCATAACTCTGAAATCGACTGACGGATTCCAGTAAATCGGCTCCTTCGATGGGTGGATTTTCCCATGCCACTCGGGCGAGGGGATCTCCATACTCGGCCGAGTGGACTATCGTCACTCGGCCGAGTGCACGCTGATTTCCTTCTATGCTGCGTGTCCGGTCTGGTCGGCTGAGTGGTCTTCTTGCTCGGCCGAGTGAGTGCTTCACTCGGCCGAGTGACATGCTGTAGATGCCCAATCTTCATCATTTCACCTCCTCGTCGCTCCTACGAAGTTCCTTCTTCTTCCACTTGTCTTTCATCGCCGAATAGCCCTCAAAAGAGCCTTGGGTGACACTCCAGAGTGGGTGCAAATCCTCTTGATCTCAAAATCACTCCGAATCGCTCCATATCTCCTGAAATACGACAAAAACAAGAAATCGTGAAAAGCATCGCAATATTGTCGAATAATTGTGAAAAACGCGATATGAGCGATCAAAGTGGCATGCAAACACGCAGAAAAAGGGTGTAAAATATGGAGTGATCAGAAGGAGAAACAGGTTTGGAGAAGATTGAGATCTAGGAAGCCCCTAGCCTCCTTTATATAGTATTCATATTGGTTCCCATGTGGGTTGATACCTAATAGGCCCAATGGGTCCTATTCATAACAAATGTGACATAAAGAGGAGATTATTGATGTTATCATTTTTTAGGATACAAATATTAGTAATGGGATTTGAAAAGAAAAAGAAAATTTTAAAAAGAAGGGTTTTTTCTCATACTAGTCCCTTCAATCTTGCATAATTTGATATTACTTCCTTAAATCTTAGAATTTTGAGTTTAATCCCTCAAATCATTAACTATAACCAAAATAGTCCCACACTCTAATTTTCTATTAAAAACTTCATTAATGCTGACATGGCTGTTAGTGCTGACGTGTCCAGCTTGTTCGCGGTGGCAGCGACGGTGATAAGAGGGAGGAGGAGGAGGGGCAACGGCTGTGAGGAGAGGGGAGGAGGGGGGACATCGACGGCGGGGGGTTATGGTGAGGAGTGGGGATCGACAGCGGGGAGGAGGGGATGAGGCGGCGGGGGAGAGCTCTCCCGATGGCGGGGAGGAGGGGGGAGGAGGGAGAGAGCGACGGTGGGGAGGGGGGATAAGTGGGGAGGAGGCGGAGGAGATCGACGGGGAGGAGGGGGATGATGGGGAGGAGGAGGGGATGGGGGATCGGCAGCATGAAGGAGGGGGGGATGAGGGGGCGAAGGAAGGGGGATCGGCGACGAGGAGGTTATCGGCGACGGTGATGAGGGGGATGAAGGAGGAGGAGGGAGAGAGCAATGGGGGGAGGAGGTGGATGACGGGGGAGGTGGGGGATGACGGGGGAGGAGGAGGGGGAGCGACGGCGGGGAGGAGGGAGAGGAGGAGGGGGTGAAGGGGGACGGGGAGGGGGGAGAGCGGCAGCGGAGAGGAGGGGGCGGCGGGGAGGACTTCCGTCTCCACCTCCTTCGCCTCCCCCCGCCTCTCTCCCATATTAGGGCTTAATTCGTAGTTAATTAACACTAATTGTTAATTAATCGTTAAATAATCTAACTATTTAACAAAATATAGGATGGAAGGACTATTTAGGTTAACGGCTTAAGATTTGAGGGATCTCAAAATATGAAGAATTAAGGGACTAATATCAAATTACACATAATTTAAGGGACTAATATGAGAAAAACCCTAAAAAGAAAAAGAAAAAGGACTGTTTTGGTCTAATTCAGTGCTCAAATTGTTATTCTAATCTTTACTCCAATCTGTTTGATCCTCAATACATTAGTTAACTCCATAGGATTAACACACATGGGTGTTGATGTCCTCTTCCGACATGGATGACATTATGATAATAAAGCAGTTCTGAATTCTGACGCAATCAATCATTCTGAATTCTAATGCTGATTACAAATATTGAGTTAGTATATAATCTATATCTGCAGCTATAATGGGTAAGATTTTAGAGATCATACTAGGTTGGCATCTTTAACAATCTGATTCTATTATCGAAAAAGGGCCTTTTTGATTTGTGTTGCTTGATAATGGGTCACTCCATCAATTTTAAATTGAACAAGGGTTTTTAGCATATTTGTCCCTTAAATCTTGCGTATTTTGATATATGTCCCTCAAATCTTCATATTTTCCCTCAAGTCCCTCAAAAGTTAGTATTTAACCTTAATAGTCCCTCTCACTAACTATATGTTAAAATCTTAACGGAAATGGGAATATTCCGTTAGTATTTAACCTTAATTTGCCCTCAAGTCCCTCAAAAGTTAGTATTTAACATTAATAGTCCCTTAATTTTTGAACGTTAACCTTAATAGTCCCTTAATTTAACGGAATATTCCCATTTCCGTTAAGATTTTAACAGATAGTTAGTGAGAGGGACTATTAAGGTTAAATAGTAACTTTTAAGGGACTTGAGGGCAAATATGAAGATTTGAGGGACGGATATCAAAATACGCAAGATTTAAGGGACGAATATGCTAAAAACTCATTGAACAAAGCTTGTAAATTACTTTGATCAGGAAACATGTCAAGAGATTTATATATGATTGAGAGCTTACAATACTTTGGCTAGAATTGTCAATGAAATTGATTAGCTATTTCGTTTAGATAAAGAATTCTATTGGCATCAGCCACTGAATGATGTTGCCATATGAAATCGCCCAATATTACAACAGCTCGTGAAAGATAAAAATTTTATTTAATCCCAATCCGACCAACACTGATGCATACATACATCCAACGACCTTCTCGAAAGCAGAAAATTCAACAGAATGTACATGTTCTTTGCAAAAAGATGTTCTCAGACAAAATCATGCTATCAAATAAAGAAAATTACATTAAATAAAAACTCTGGGGAATAGTCCTCACGCTACATAATTTTCTTAAATCACACAACAAGAAACTTGCAATGGTCGAATTAATTGGATGACACGGTCAAAATTATACAGCATTCAAATCTAACTGAGCAACAAAATACAGAATGAAGATCAAACTCCTCATCTGCATCATAATCCCCCTCCCCTCAATAATGTCTGTGCACGCTCATTTTTTATTGCGAAACTTCCCAAAGCTGCGAGCTATTGCATGTTCTGATAATATGTCACACACCTGAAAACCCCACAAAGATAAGCTCGAGATTGAAACTAAAGAAATAACAGACAAATGGAACATAATCTTTACGGCCTCAGACGGTGATAAACACAGCCGCCCCAAATGCTGTAGGCCACATCATGGAAGTGGAGAAGAATGGAGAGATCGGCACTATAGACCACAGATCACACCTGTTTCAGAGTGTTTTCTCACTACAGTATCGTTGACCGTGGACTGCCCGGTCAACGTGGTCAAGGGGCCGATTAGGGTCCCTTGGGTGCGTCGAGCGCGTGTAGACGCGACGCGAATCGGAGATGTAGTCGACGCAGAGCACGTCAGCTGGGCCGGGTCTGGATCCTCGGCCTCTGGGGGGCTGAGGGGAAGCCTCGGCCCGGTGTGAGGTGCTCGGCCTCGGACGGTCGGACGACGAGGGGAGGCCTCGGCGCCTTGGCTTAACGCGCGACCGACGCGGAGCTGAGGGGAAGCCGCGTCGTCCGACCGTCCGAGGCCGAGCACCTCACACCGGGCCGAGGCTTCCCCTCAGCCCCCCAGAGGCCGAGGATCCAGACCCGGCCCAGCTGATGTGCTCTGCGTCGACTACATCTCCGATTCGCGTCGCGTCTACACGCGCTCGACGCACCCAAGGGGCCCTAATCGGCCCCTTGACCACGTTGACCGGGCAGTCCACGGTCAACGATACTGTAGTGAGAAAACACTCTGAAACATCTGGCGCCGTCTGTGGGATCGAACTATCCCACGAAAAACAAACCACACCTGCAATGACACGGCTTTACCCATCACGGCGAAGGACGGGCAAGGCTCAGGCGCGAGGCGACAGGGCCTGCCATGGTTGGCAAGAAAGGGCCCGGGCCCAGCGCGAGGAGGACCATGAGGAGAAGACCGAGAAACCCTCGCCGGCCCTACCGGTCGGGAGGACGGGCACGATAGGAGCAGCGCGCAGGTCAGACACAGCTTTGGTGGTGTCGGTGATCATCGACACATCAATGGTACGGCGGCTGCTCATCGACACCGGCAGCTCCTGCGACATCCTCTTCATGTCAACCCTGGAGAAGATGGGGCTGCGGAAGGAAGGCTTGGAACCTTGCTCGGGTCCCGTGGTAGGGTTCACGGGTCATTCCACCCCCATCGTTGGCACGATCCGCCTCCCAGTAACACTCGGAGGCCCACCAGACTCGGTGACCCTAGCGGTAGAATTTTTCGTATTGGGGATCGGGTCGGCGTACAACGAAATCATCGGCCGACCCCTTCTCAACGCCATCGACGCAGTAGTCTCGACCCTTCATCAGACTATCAAGTTCCGAACGCCAAGGGGGATGGGGCAGGTCGAAGGCGACGCAGGGAGACCGAATACCTGCTACCAACTGGAGGAGGAAGGGCCCGAGGATCGTCCAGTCGACCAGATGGCCGCGCTCGACTTAAGGAGCGGGCCGAGACCCGCCCCTGCGGAGGAACAAGAGCAGATCCCGGTCACGGACATCGAGGGCAGGTTCGTCTCAATCGGGAGAGGACTAAGCCACGACCTGAGGAGCCAACTGGTCGAGTGCCTGGAGGCGAACCTTGACGTCTTTGCTTGGTCACCGGAGGACATGCCCGGCGTAGATCCCCATGTGATCGTCCACCAGATCAACGCCGACCCCAACTTCAAGCCGGTCAGGCAGAAGAAGCGAAACCTGGGTGGCGAAAAAATGAAGGCGGCCTCCGAGGAGGTAGAGCGTCTTCTCGACGCAGGCTTCATACGAGAGGTCTGGTACCCGGAGTGGCTATCGAACGTGGTGATGGTCAAAAAACCCAACGGAAAGTGGCGAATGTGCGTGGACTTCAGTGACCTCAACAAAGCCTGTCCCAAGGACATCTACCCCCTGCCACGCTGATCGCGCCCCGGATACACGTCCCGGGGCGACGGTTGTAGTTTTACCGCAAGCGCACGGTAAAGTGGCGAGCGGGTTATCGAACACAGGGAGGTGGTGTTGTGCTCCAATCTATCCTAGGTTGGTTTGACTACGAATGTTTTATTGGTGGAGATGGTTATGGAATGATATAATGGAAATGGTGGTGGATGTCGGTGTCGATGATAAAGAAATCGGTCAAATATCGATTTAAATACAATATAATAAAAGAGGGAATTTGCCTTGCGGCGATCCTGTCACAATCGTCGGGTAAAGTATGGGGATATAAAATCAAATAAAGACGCCTAGGGCTAGGGAATCCCCACTACGGACCGTCATGCATCATTGTTAATCGTGAATCTCAATATTACTAGACTTGCGTTGAGGTGAACTAGTCGCAACTTAATGTAGAACCAAGCTCACGCTCTCGCGCTATTGCCGGTCTATAGAAAACCTAGGTTATGGCCCAATCTCTTGCAAACCCTAACCTAAGCCACTAGCATGAGGATCGACATCATCGTTCAATCGCCCCTCGAGCCCACTCTCGTGCAAACTCGAGTTACGATCTAGGTTGTGATAGTTCGTATTCGTCCAATCTCTTGCAAACGAATATGTGTATAGATTTACAATTAAAAATCCTAGCTTTGGTCCAATCTCTTGCAAACCAAATTTAGAGAAACCCAATTGTAAACCTAAATCGAATATCTAGGCCTTCCCATCGATTAGAATCCAATCTCTTGCAAATCCCAAATCGATGGAAATCCCTAGCTATCCGTAGGAAATCAATCACAACCTAACCTCCTAGCAATTCTAGCAATTTAGAATTCATTCTTCACAAATATGAAATTAGATCCATAGGGTTCATCCCCAAACCCTAGAACAACAAATCTACTCTAGCATAGCAATAAGGATATGAGAATCAATAGAAATCATTGCTTGCATACAAAAAGATAGAAAAACAAAGATTCAAATAATAAGAATAGAAATACTTAGCTTTGATGAAGAATTCCAATCCAAATACAAGCCTTTTGATCCAAGAGGGGGCCTAGGGCATGGCCTAACCTCTAAAATAAACTCTAATAAAACATAATGGGGATTCCCTCTAATGGTGGCTACAAACCCCTTAAATACTCCCCCAAAACCCTAGCAAGAAACCCTAGAAAACCCCTCAAATTCATGCCCAAAACAGCCCAAACCGCAACTTAAAATCTGGGCCCAGGCCGCACTCGGCCGAGTGGAATATGTGACCCGGCCGAGTGACACTGACATGCAAATTCCAGCACTGCAGCATCAACTTGCAGAAATTCCCCAGATTTCATCCGACCTCCGATTTGCGCGTTCTTGGCGACGTTGGAACCGTCATGAAGTCTACTATCCATAAAAAATATGAGAAAAATACTTTGATTGCTGGAATGATAGCAGATTTCAAAAGAGTGAGAGGCTGTCTGAAAATCTGGGCGCCGTGTGTCCTCGGCATCACTCGGTCGAGTGGCAAATGTCACTCGGCCGAGGGGCATTTGGTACTCGGGCGGACGGCTTTCGTCACTCGGCCGAGTCGGGCTTCTGGGGCAGACTGACGGATTACAGTAAGTTGGACATTTTGGCTTGCCGTCGTCTGGGTGCCACTCGGACGGACGGAGTCTCCTCACTCGGCCGAGTCGGCGTGCGATGCTCGGCCGAGTGCACGCCGATACATCTCTGTTGCGTGTCCGATCTGACCTGCCGAGCGGGGTCTCAATGCTCGGCCGAGTGACTCCTTCACTCGGTCCAGTGGCATGCTGAAAATGCCCAATCTTCATCTTTTCGCTCCCCCGTCGCTCCTAAGACGTTCTTTCTTCTTCCACTCCTCTTCCATTGCAGAATAACCCTCAAAAGGGCCATGGTTGACACTCCGGAGTGGGTGCAAATCTCTAAAGCTCATTTTTGCTCACGATCGCTCCATATTTCCTGAAATCCGACAAAAACAAGAAATAGTGAAAAGTAACACAATATCATCGAATAATCGTGAAAATCGCAATATGAGCAACCGAAATGACATGTAAATATGTAGAAAAAAGGTGTAAAATATGGACCGATCAAAATCCCCCAAGCTTGCCTCTTACTCGTCCTCGAGGAAGAAAAGTAGAGAGACGAACTCGGGAGATGAAAACAAAGAAAATGAAATGGAAAAGAAAGAACACGAGGTGGAAGGGGTCGCTAGATTATTCTCTCAGATCTCAAGCCATAAGCTACACATCACGATAACTTGGAAAATACGAATCGCATGCTATAAGGATTTCATATCTTACATAAACATGGTACTTGCAATCTTTTAAGAACAACAAAAGGGATTCTCTAAATTCATACAATCAATTCATATCCGCATCACACATTTCATAGAATTTAATATACAAATGTTGGCGATGCACTTTTCAATCAGGAGTTATAACTGAAGCATATAAGAATCACGCCAAACATGCAATGGAGAATGGAATAAATCATGGCATTCACATATTTATATCAATTCATAAGAAATCTCCATAACTTAGGTATTTTGCTAAGTTTCAGCATTATCAAACTTCTCCATTCGTGCACCTCTCCACTCTAATGTCGTACTCACTCATATGGTCAAATGAATTCAACCCCCCCAAGCTTAGCTTGAGGCATCGCATCTAAAGGAATATGATAGTGGAAAATGGGATTTTTGCCTTGGTTTTCCCAAGTATTTTGTGGCTCCAATAATGAGATAGAGAAACATTTTTTTTCTTCTTTTTTTTCTTTTTGATCTTTTTTTGTTTCTCACTTTTCTTTTTGGATTTTTGTAGGAGCTATTTGATTTGTATTTTTGGTTTTGGCTCCTTTATGGCTTTTTGGACTTTTTGGAGCTGACTTTTTCTTTTGTGGGGATTTTTGGGAAATTGATGCGATATAAGTAGCTTTAGGAGGTGAGCTCAAGTGACATGTAGAGAATAAAAAGATATATGTGGAGAAAGAAATAATGTAACACTCGGTTCACTCTAAGATGTGCACGAACGGTTCAATAAAATAATACTTCAACTAAAACTAATATGTAAGCATGGATATTCTCAATCATCTCAATAAAAAGTGAAGTCAAGCGGTAAAGCGCACAATCATATCAAGCATGCAACAGAAGGTGAATAAGACAATAAAACTGATGCTTCAGATATACTAATGATGCGTGAATCTTGGTGCATTTCCAACAAAAGCATACTAAACACTAATCCATGCATTCAGTTTCAATTAATATCATGCATTCATGTAGAGGAATCATCAAAAGAAATAGATTTGCAAGAACATGTGAATAGCAAGACTATGGAATACACTAAATAGCATGGCATGGAATAATAAGCCACGTGATGGTTGCTAAAGCAATAAGAGATATCATCATAAGGAACAAATCTAGCAAAAGAAGGAAAAGAAGGAAAGGAAAATGAAGAAAATAAAATAAAAGAGAGGAAGGAAGAGAAAAATCAAGCACACAATATGATGCATGAACACACATAAAAGGAAAATAAGATGGAAAATTCAAAAAGATGATGCAAAATTTTGAAAAATTCCAACAAAAAAAACCTAAAAATAAGGTAAAAATGCAACTAATGCATCTAAATGGCATGGAAATGCACTCCCCCAAGCTTAAACTTCACATTGTCCTCAATGTGATCATAGTGGAAGAATATGAGGAACAACGATAATAATAAGGGGGTGAATGAAAAATGATGAAATGAATGACATGAAATCCTAATGCAACTAAATGCACATACAATGATGCATGAGAGCGCCTTCCCCCAAGCTTATACCAAACAATCCTATTCAAGTGACTCAATCAAAAATGTCATGGCTTTGCAAAGCGTGATCAAGTCAAATGAATAAGAAAGTGAGTATTCACTTGAAAGAAAAGCTCGATGGTGGTGAGCAAAAGGATGTGGCGTATCAAAATATAAAGTGGGCAATTAATATATATAATGAGTTTGGGGTGTAAAAATTTTTGTTGCCGTCATAAGAGGTGATATTTATTCAATCAAATCTATACGGTCCCCTCGCTGTCGAGAGGATTCGGGTTTATTGAAAGCATATAAATTTCTACACTACTGGATTGATATCACCTATAGCAAAAGGCGGATCCAGTATCTTTGCCGGCGCAGGCAACTGCTCCAACTGCTCTTTCCGTGGCTCCGCCAGGTGCATGCGTCCACGGACTCCATCAGATTCCAGCAATGCGGCTCCCAGCATCTCTCCAAGGACTCCACCTGTACCCTGTAAGAGATAAGCCGCATCAATCTGATGTGGATAATTCTTCCCCGAAATAAATGTATTCCAAAGAGGGTCATCGACATAAGTATTTAAAATTAAAAACGGTTGACAACACTTCCCTGGAAATAAATCTCTACTCTCGTGTACCACGTCGATCAACTCCACATTGTTCGCCTCAGGTTGTTCAGGTAGCTCGGGCATGTAAGCGTAGGTCTCATCAGGCAGCTCCTCCTCATCGTCAGACTTATCCCATCGCACCTCCTGATCATATTCAATAGCGTCCATGGGTGCTAACTCCTCGCTCTCCTCCTCGTATACGTCCCATCGTACATCTTGATCATATGTACATGAATCCTGCAAAAGGCACGATGAGTCGCCAAAATCTGAATCATAAAAAACATCATACACGGGAGGAGAATCAAATGTAGGAGATGAGGGAGTAAAGAGATCTCCCTGAAGGGGAGCCATAAGCTCTGTGGGATTGTCCTCAACATCAGTGGAAACGTGGTCCTCTGAGGGATGCTCAGCCTCTGTAGAAGGTGGGGATGGCTGCGGTAGCTCGAAAGGAGGGGGGCACAATTCGGGCTCCATCTGTGTGCAGATGTCATCGTCCAAAGTCACGTCCTCCTCGATGGTCTGCTCCACTACTGTATGCATGACCTCCACAATAATATCCTCTGATGGTATAGGCTGCTCTGACTCAGGTGGGTGGCAGGGGGAGGCGACGACGGCATAAGGTGGCTCTATAGGCTCATGTATCTCGACCATGGTGTAAAAATGGGTCTTGTGCCCCTCAATTAGAGCGTAGACTCCAACATCAATTTTACCTGTAGAAGAGATACAATGAGTAATAAAGTTTTGAAATTCAAGCTCAAAAGGATCACCTGCCGTTATTGTTAATGGACCGGAATTTCGAACTATGTCGACAATGTTTCTCAATAGGTCCGTGTACGTGTCCTCCTTTGGCAACTCAGATGTCTCTATTTGTGGAGTGTTGATGGTATAAAGGTGGATATGATCACCTTCAAGTGAAGCATACACTCCATCTATGATAGTACCTGCGCTAGAGACATTAGCCATAACAAAATCGATGAATACTTGGTCGTATGGTTTACTTACCGTAACGGTTAGTGAACCGGTAGATCGAGCATCATCTATCATTTGCTCCAAGGCTGCTACCAACTGTAGATCACTGAACTTTCCCACTTGCATCCTCTTCAAAAACTCACGTGAGGGTCCCTTTAGCCTTCTAGTGAAGATATCAAATAGCGTGGAGTCATTCCACTCGTGGTCTGACTCCGTCTGGAACATTTCTAACATTCCTTCAAACCTAGACAAGGCTTCCCCGAAGGATTCTCCATCAGCCTGATAGAATGCAGCGAGATATATGTAGGATTGTATAGAGCCCGCTCGCATTTTCTTTGGAAGCACCATTGCTGCAATAACTGTACCTGATCAAGCAAAGTAAACAACCTGGAAAAGACGTCAGTGGTACAAAGAGAGATAAAGATAATAATAGTAGCAGGTGGTGGGAAAAAAAAATCTCTCAATATTATTTTTTTTGTTTTTAATGTAGTCTAATCAACCTAATTGTGACAAATTGGCACCCAACGGGAAACACCTCCCCGGCAACGGCGCCAAAAACTTGATCGCGCCCCGGATACACGTCCCGGGGCGACGGTTGTAGTTTTACCGCAAGCGCACGGTAAAGTGGCGAGCGGGTTATCGAACACAGGGAGGTGGTGTTGTGCTCCAATCTATCCTAGGTTGGTTTGACTACGAATGTTTTATTGGTGGAGATGGTTATGGAATGATATAATGGAAATGGTGGTGGATGTCGGTGTCGATGATAAAGAAATCGGTCAAATATCGATTTAAATACAATATAATAAAAGAGGGAATTTGCCTTGCGGCGATCCTGTCACAATCGTCGGGCAAAGTATGGGGATATAAAATCAAATAAAGACGCCTAGGGCTAGGGAATCCCCACTACGGACCGTCATGCATCATTGTTAATAGTGAATCTCAATATTACTAGACTTGCGTTGAGGTGAACTAGTCGCAACTTAATGTAGAACCAAGCTCACGCTCTCGCGTTATTGCCGGTCTATAGAAAACCTAGGTTATGGCCCAATCTCTTGCAAACCCTAACCTAAGCCACTAGCATGAGGATCGACATCATCGTTCAATCGCCCCTCGAGCCCACTCTCGTGCAAACTCGAGTTACGATCTAGGTTGTGATAGTTCGTATTCGTCCAATCTCTTGCAAACGAATATGTGTATAGATTTACAATTAAAAATCCTAGCTTTGGTCCAATCTCTTGCAAACCAAATTTAGAGAAACCCAATTGTAAACCTAAATCGAATATCTAGGCCTTCCCATCGATTAGAATCCAATCTCTTGCAAATCCCAAATCGATGGAAATCCCTAGCTATCCGTAGGAAATCAATCACAACCTAACCTCCTAGCAATTCTAGCAATTTAGAATTCATTCTTCACAAATATGAAATTAGATCCATAGGGTTCATCCTCAAACCCTAGAACAACAAATCTACTCTAGCATAGCAATAAGGATATGAGAATCAATAGAAATCATTGCTTGCATACAAAAAGATAGAAAAACAAAGATTCAAATAATAAGAATAGAAATACTTAGCTTTGATGAAGAATTCCAATCCAAATACAAGCCTTTTGATCCAAGAGGGGGCCTAGGGCATGGCCTAACCTCTAAAATAAACTCTAATAAAACATAATGGGGATCCCCTCTAATGGTGGCTACAAACCCCTTAAATACTCCCCCAAAACCCTAGCAAGAAACCCTAGAAAACCCCTCAAATTCATGCCCAAAACAGCCCAAACCGCAACTTAAAATCTGGGCCCAGGCCGCACTCGGCCGAGTGGAATATGTGACCCGGCCGAGTGACACTGACATGCAAATTCCAGCACTGCAGCATCAACTTGCAGAAATTCCCCAGATTTCATCCGACCTCTGATTTGCGCGTTCTTGGCGGCGTTGGAACCGTCATGAAGTCTACTATCCATAAAAAATATGAGAAAAATACTTTGATTGCTGGAATGATAGCAGATTTCAAAAGAGTGAGAGGCTGTCTGAAAATCTGGGCGCCGTGTGTCCTCGGCATCACTCGGTCGAGTGGCAAATGTCACTCGGCCGAGGGGCATTTGGTACTCGGGCGGACGGCTTTCGTCACTCGGCCGAGTCAGGCTTCTGGGGCAGACTGACGGATTACAGTAAGTTGGACATTTTGGCTTGCCGTCGTCTGGGTGCCACTCGGACGGACGGAGTCTCCTCACTCGGCCGAGTCGGCGTGCGATGCTCGGCCGAGTGCACGCCGATACATCTCTGTTGCGTGTCCGATCTGACCTGCCGAGCGGGGTCTCAATGCTCGGCCGAGTGACTCCTTCACTCGGCCGAGTGGCATGCTGAAAATGCCCAATCTTCATCTTTTCGCTCCCCCCGTCGCTCCTACGACGTTCTTTCTTCTTCCACTCCTCTTCCATTGCAGAATAACCCTCAAAAGGGCCATGGTTGACACTCCGGAGTGGGTGCAAATCTCTAAAGCTCATTTTTGCTCACGATCGCTCCATATTTCCTGAAATCCGACAAAAACAAGAAATAGTGAAAAGTAACACAATATCATCGAATAATCGTGAAAATCGCAATATGAGCAACCGAAATGACATGTAAATATGTAGAAAAAAGGTGTAAAATATGGACCGATCACACGCATAGACCACCTTGTGGACAATGCCTCGGGGTACGAGATGCTTAGCTTCATAGACGCCTACTCAGGGTACAATCAGGTCCAGATGGATCCTCGGGACAAAGAGATGACAGCCTTTACGACGGATCGGGGAATCTACTGCTACAAGAAGATGCCCTTCGGCTTGAAAAACGCAGGGGCCACCTACCAGAGAATGGTCAACAAGGTTTTTCACTCCCAGATCGGGAGGAACCTGGAGGTCTACGTCGACAACATGATTGTCAAGTCGAGAAAGCCAGAGGACCATGTCGCCGACCTCCGTGAAACTTTCGAGCGGTTGCGGCGACACAACATCTGACTCAACCCCACGAAGTGCACGTTCGGGGTAATATCTGGCAAATTCTTGGGATTTATGATAACTAACCGTGGCATTGAAGCTAACCCTGACAAGATCGAGGCATTGATCAATATGCGGGAGCCAACGACGATCAAAGAACTGCAAAGGCTGAATGGGCGCATCGCGGCCTTGGGGCGATTCCTATCCAAATCGGCGGAGAGATCGCTCCCCTTCTTCAAAGTTCTGAGGAAAGCGATCGCAGAACCGTCAGACAACAGGAAGGCAATACCATCGGACGAAGACTGCTCCAAGGCATTCGCGGATCTCAAGGAGTACCTTCGCAGCCCGCCTCTCCTGTCCAAGCCACGAGAAGGGGAATCGCTAAGCCTTTACCTGGCACGCGCGGAAGAAGCGGTGAGCTCGGTACTGATCAGGGAAGACGATGGGGTGCAATGGCAGGTGTACTACACGAGCCGGGTCTTGAAGGGAGCGGAGGTGCGATACTCGCCCATGGAGAAACTGGCATACGCCCTCGTTCTCTCAGCGCAAAGGCTCAGGCCCTACTTCCAAGCCCACACCATATTGGTCTTGACCGACTCGCAATTGGAGCAGAATCTCAAGAGATTCAATCGAATGGGAAGGATGCTGAACTGGGGGGTGGAATTGAGCGAGTTCGACCTCCGATTCAAGCCACGCACTGCCATCAAGGGGCAGGCCTTGGCTGACTTCATCGCTGAATGCACTATGGAAGGAGGACACCCCCGGAGGGAGAAGGCCCAGCAACGGTAATCACCCACCCCTTATCTTTTCTTTCGGCTGACCACCTCCACCCTGTCCAGTCAGGAGTCCCAGAAGCATGGATAGTCCATGTGGACGGGTCGGCAACACAGTCAGGAGGCGGGGCTGGGATCGCGATCCGGTCTCCGGAAGGGAACATCATGGAATACGCGTTGCGGTTCGAGTTCCCGGCCACCAACAACGTGGCGGAGTACGAAGCGGTAATCAACGGCCTAAGGCTGGCCCAGAAGCTCAGGGCCGAGTCCGTGCGCCTCCTCAGCGACTCGAAGCTCATTGTCAACCAGCTTCTGGGAAGTTACGAGGCGCGGGAGGAAGCAATGCAGAGGTATCTCTCCGTCGCCAAAGCGGCACTGTCCAAGTTCGAGAGCGCGGAAGTCTTACATCTCCCACGATCGGAGAATGCACGGGCAGACGCGCTGTCGAAGCTAGCCTCGTCCTCGACCAAGGAGATGGGCCGCACCATTTACGTGGAGAACCTGCAGTCCCCCAGCACAGAAGAGCGGGAGGTGATGGCGATCGACCAAGATCCCACCTGGATGGACCCGATCATACGGGACCTCACTCATGGGGAGGTGCCGACGGATTGGGACGAGCGTCGGACCCTGGAAAGGAAAGCTCTCCGATACGTGATCCATGAGGGGACGCTCTACCGAAGACGCTGGACGAAGGCGGATGTTCTCCCATACCTGAAATGCATCGGACCGCAGGAAGCCGACTACGTCCTGCGGGAGGTTCACGAAGGGATCTGCGGAAATCACCACGGGGGCAAGATGCTCACACAGAAGATCTTGAGGCAGGGATATTACTGGCCGACCCTAGTCCAAGACGTAACGGACTACGTCTAAAAGTGCCAAGAATGTCAGAGGTTTGCCAACCACACCTCAACTCCCCCGTCGGAGCTCATCCCTATCGTGAGTCCCATCCCCTTTGCGAAATGGGGGCTCGACATCCTCGGACCATTTAAGCCGGGTCAGGGGCAGCGGAAGTATCTGATTGTGGCGGTGGACTACTTTACCAAGTGGATCGAGGCTGAACCATTGGCCACCATCACGTGGAAGAAAGCGAAAAGCTTCGTATGGAACTCCATCATCTCCAGGTTCAGAGTACCACGGGCCATCGTCACAGACAACGGGAAACAGTTCGACTCCGCGGGGTTCAAAGACTTTTGCGCGGAAGGGGGGATCAAGCTCCTCTTCGCCTCTGTAGCGTACCCCCAGACCAACGGGATGGCGGAAGCAGCCAACAAATGCATCATAGAGCCCCTCCGAAAGAAATTAAAGGACTCCGAAGGAAACTGGCCGGAAGAGCTCCCCGGGATACTCTGGTCATACCGGACGACCCGCAAGGAGGCCACCGGCGAAACCCCGTTCATGCTTGCATACGGAGCCGAGGCAGTGGGTACCGGTCAAACTGGGTGAAGAGGCTCTCCGTCTCAAGTACTTCAACGAAGACAGGAATTCGCAAGGCCTGGAGCTCGGTCTGGAGCTCCTCGGCGAGCGGCGGGAGCAAGCCCTAGCCACCATTATCCGCCAGAAGCAGAAGGTGGCCCGATACTACAATTCTCGGGTCAAGGGAAGGAGTTTCCACCTTGGGGACCTGGGTCCTCAGGAAAGCAAGCTTCAACCCGGATATTGATCGCAAAGGGAAGCTCGCGGCTAAATGGGAGGGACTCTACAAAGTCATCGAGGTCCTCGGACCCGCAACCTACCGTCTAGCCAATATGGAGGGGAGGATCCTCACTCACGCCTGGAACACGAAACACTTACGCAAGTACTTTCAAGAAATGTATTGTTTTCTAATAAATGAATTTACTCAAGTTTGTTCCTTTCCAGATAAATGTGTTCACAAGAATCCCACTCGGGACAAGAGAAGCCTCGCCCGATGGGACGCCTGCTAAGCGCGCGCCTAACAAAAGGATATACAAAGAGACATACG
The DNA here is from genome assembly GCA_030789695.1 of Scilla litardierei. Taxonomy (NCBI): domain Eukaryota; kingdom Viridiplantae; phylum Streptophyta; class Magnoliopsida; order Asparagales; family Asparagaceae; genus Scilla; species Scilla litardierei. The sequence goes on from JAULAV010007825.1 coordinate 236,963, forward strand.
AAGAGGCCGAGGGGCATTCCCCTCCCTCAAACATCTCCAGGGGCACCCGTGGAGCCACATGCTGGCTGTTCACTTGGGTCGCCCCCACGCTCCGTTTTTGCCGTCAGAGTGCGCCCGGAGATCCTCGAAACTTACTCCCGAGAGCGGGAACTTCTTCTGGATCTCGGATTGGCAACGGGCGAAACCCTTCTCGAACACCTCAGCCACGGCTGACTCAACAAAGGAGGTGGCATACTCCTCCACAGCGTCTTGGGCGATCTAGGACGGATCCACCTCCTCAAGCTCACGCACCCGAGCCTTCAAGGTCTCGATCTGGCGTTGGAGCTCCACCCTCTCCACCTCAATCTCCCGGGATCTCTCGCCGAGTCGAACAATGAGAGCCCTCTCCCGTTCCTCCTCCGCCTCCAGACAATCGAAGAGCTCCAGGGCCTCGGGGGCAGCAACGGAGACGGGGATCTCGTCAGCTCCCCCAGGTGTGTCGGCGTCTCCCAAAAGCACGGCGACCCGCTCCTCGGCCTTTGACTTTGCAACCAAAGCCAAGGCTCTCTCATGGTCCGACTCTTCGAGGGCAGAGGACAGCTCAGTTATGCGGGTCTCCAAGGACTTGACTCGCGCCTCGTCTAACTGACCTGCCTCCCCCTCATCACCGTGGACATCAGGATCTCGTCCGGCGTCGGACTTGGCCTTAGGGAGCGCCGCAAACTGGCGCCTCATCGAAAGTCCCACCGAGGACAACTGCACCAAGGCGACAAAGGTAAGACGGCGAAAGAAGCTAGAGGGAGAGCAAGCAGAGACACTCCACCTGTTGGCCAGCCTGAATCACGAAGGTGGCCAAACAGTCGCCTCTGACTCCATCCAGCGCGGCCTGACCAGGAGGGAGGAAACTATTCTCGGCCACTCGTGCGGCAGTTCCGCGGCTCAAAAACACCGACTCCTTCTCCCCCACCGGGAAGCGTGGACGAAGAAGACCTTCCCCTGACGAGGGAAACTCGCCCGGGTCGGAGCGAAACGCGCCTAGATACCGGTCGTAGGCATCAGGGAGAGAACCGTTCGAGAGAGGCGAGGGGCCGACCCACGGCCAGGAAATCTCAACAGGGGCAGGCCGGTGCTAATCAGCGGACGGTGAGACGTTAACTTCCTCGGCACACCCGCGGACCCTCTTGGAAGACTCCAACAAGGGGGTGGAGGGAGATGGCCCCTTCTTCATTTTAGAACCAACAGCAGAGGTCACGATCCGCTGCTTCTTCCGAACCTCCAACACATGATCCCTCTTACGCGGGCCCGGAAACGGGGCCAGCATGTGAGGGCTAGCGGGAGAAGAATCGAGAGGGAATCCACCTGCACCCAAAGAAGAAGTAAGGGGCCGAGAAGAGCCCGAGCAACCCCGAATGGCGGATGTTCAGAGAACTTACCCAAGGGCCACACAGTCTTGCGTGAGTTATAGCTGCTGAAGAGGACATCGATCGTCCGATCCCTCGAAGGAATCGCCAGCAGGGCCTTCGCCGTCTGCAGCTCGGCGGCAGTTGGGTCACCCAGATCAAGGATGACCGCGCGGGCCACTTCCCAGCGAATCGGGAAAGGTACACTCGACGGGGAAAACGACAAATACGTACTCCCCCTTCCAACGCTTCAGGGAGCTCGGCAACCCCAACACAAGGCTCATCTTCGTACGGGCGCTGATGTAAATCCCCGCCCCCGACTGGTGATGACTCATGCGGTAGAACTGGGCGAAGAGGCGGAGGGAGGGCACCACTCCCTTCAGCATGCAGATGACGACAAACCCGACGAGGAGCCCGATGGCGTTGGGACAGAATTGGCACAAGCCCACGTTGTAGGCTTGAAGGAACTCGATGATAAAGGGGTGGAGGCGGGAAACAGAGCCCGTAGCGGAAGCACTTCTCGTACACTCCAACCTCGCTGGGACCGGGAAGGCAGATCCGCTCGTCGGACCCGGGAGCACGAGCCGAATAAGGTGGAAGCAGGTAGGCGGAGCGCATACCACCGATGGTGGTGGCACAGACCGACGAAGGCCACGCTAAGACCTCTGGAGGCACCCCTGAAAGCTCGCCCCCCATGCCGACGAATCGCCTAAGGAGGACTACCCATCAGGTTAGGGAGTGACGTCACGCTCCGGTAGACCCGAACCAGTGGCAGAGGAAGACGACATGGGGCAGAGCTCGGGCAGGATCAAGATCAACACGAAGAAGAAGATGACGGGGATGGCGGCTCACAACCCGCACAGCTTCTCTACCAAAGACGACCCCCACGAACGGTGGGGATAAACCCGCAGTTACACGTGGCAGCATCAGGGGGACCGACGGCGCTTCGGAACCCGCGTCTTGAAGGTATCGAACGGAGCCGACTCATGATGACGCCCAATTAATGAATCAGCTTCGACTGACGAGCCCGTCGAAATCGGTGGAAGTCACATCGGCCGAGCCGAACCAGCCGAGGCCGATCGACCCGACCGATGGGGGGCAATTGTTACGCCCTATTTGGCCGAATCCCGAAAGACACGAGCCCAGAAACCCGACCACCGATCAGAAGCCCATCTGCGAGATCGGGCCCCGTCCGACAAGGCCCACTAGAGGGCCCCCCGAACGTCAAATCGACCCGACTCGGGAAGCGTGCGACTCACCCACGGATAACCGCCCCCACGAAATCCACCGCCCCTTTTATGACCATTAAGGGGAGGTGCTGGCACGGTGCGGTGTGAGTGGCGAGTGGGGGGGGGGGGGCGGATCGAGGGGGCACGATTGGGGGCGGGTCGAAGGACGTGGATGACGGGCAGTCATGGCAAGAGGCCTATAAAAGGACTAGGAGGACGACTGAACAAAGGACCGCATCTCAGGTAACAAAACCTAAGGTACTCCATCAACGACCCTAAGTTCCCCCACTTCATCTCCCTCCCCCCCGCTCGCGCCGGAGGGACGTCGTTCCGATCTCCTCTCGAGTCGAACCGTCCCCGCCGAGCCTCCTCTTGCAGACTGTCATCTGACTTAGGCATCGGAGGGGATTTGGCCGGAACCAAGGTCCGGCCTCCCTGACGAGTGTTCTCGTCTGTTCAGGAAGACGTTAGATCCAAGTGCCGAAGCTTCCCTTCAACACCAGGCAAACGCCATCAAGCGTCAAGCCAAGGCATCGAGGCCACCCCTCGACGCCAGGAGAGACCGAGGCCGAGTGCATCCATCCGAGCCGAGGCTTCCCCTCAGCTCCACGCCGGCCGCGCATCAAGCGAGACGACCGAGGCTACCCCTCGGCGTTCGACCGACCGAGGCCGAGCGCACCCATCCGAGCCAAGGCTTCCCCTCAGCTCCGCGTCGGTCGCACGTCAAGCCAAGGCGCCGAGGCTTCCCCTCGTCGTCCGACCGTCCGAGGCCGAGCACCTCACACCGGGCCGAGGCTTCCCCTCAGCCCCCCCAGAGGCCGAGGATCCAGACCCGGCCCAGCTGACGTGCTCTGCGTCGACTACATCTCCTATTCGCGTCGCGTTTACATGCGCTCGACGCACCCAAGGGACCCTAATCGGCCCCTTGACCACGTTGACCGGGCAGTCCACGGTCAACGATACTGTAGTGAGAAAACACTCTGAAACAACACCCTAGCCCCGTTGCAGGCCTCTGCTTCTCTAAGTCTTCAGGTTATATGTTTTTTTATTTTTTGGGTGGTGAACCCATATAACAGATGTGTTAAAAAGTAATTTTGTTTATGTATTTAGGTAA